>BQNB010120970.1:0-20538 GCA_026074375.1 Tanacetum coccineum | reverse complement strand
GTTGACTTATGATCCAAGCCATGTCTTTTATTCGATATATATACCTAATCATTCTTCATTATTCAATCAATCAATGAAATTAAAGATCAAAACAATTCTAGTTTCTTCTCTTTATTTTCTGACGGAGCCAACACACGCTTGAAGTGGTGCCTTATCCCGATACAACCCCTAACAGGGTCGTATCAACTGGTGCTTTCATTGAGAGTCCTTGTTGAAGGCTTCCGATCTAAGGATAAAAAAAAGTTATTGTTCATCGCCGAGTACTATTCATCGCAGTTACTATTCATCGATACTGTTCATCGGTTACTATTCATCAATTTTTTTTAGTTATTGTTCATGGCATCGGAGGGCAGCGATCCAGACGCGGAATATGCACTATCTAGGCAATTGCAAAGGGGTACGGTGGCCAAATACCATAATGAGTTTGAGATGCTTATAAGTCGAGTAACGAGGAAATCTGATTCTTTACTTACAACGATTTATATTTGAGAGCGGTGTTAATGCAAAGAGAGAAGGTTATTGCATATGCATCCCGACAACTTAAGCCTAACGAAGAAAACTATACCACTCATGATCTCGAATTAGGAGCAGTAGTGTTCGCTCTTAAAATTTAGAGACACTATCTGTATGGAACCAAATGTACTGTGTTCACTGATCATAAAAGTCTTCAGCATATCCTTGATCAGAAAGAATTAAACATGAGACAACGCCGTTGGTTAGAATTGCTTGCAGATTATGATTGCGAAATTCGCTACCATCCTGGAAAGGCAAATGTTGTAGCAGATGCCTTAAGCCGGAAGGAACGAATCAAACCACTCCGAGTTAGATCATTAGTTATGGCCATTCATCCAAAATTACCATCACAAATTCTCAAAGCTCAAACTGAAGCACTCAAAGAAGAAAACCTCAAAGCTGAGAACTTACGAGGAATAGACAACGCATTTGAAATACATCCTGATGGAACCCGATGTATCAAGAATCAAAGTTGGTTACCACTCTTTGGTAATCTGAGAGACTTGATCATGCATGAGTCCCATAAATCGAAGTATTCCATTCACCCAGGTTCTGACAAAGTGTATTAGGATCTAAAGAAACTCTATTGGTGGCCTAATATGAAGGCAATCATTGCTGAGTATGTTGGCAAGTATTTAACATGCTCTAGAGTTAAAGCAGAATGTCAGAAGCCATCCGGCTTACTGGTGCAACCAGAGATTTCTATGTGGAAGTGGGAAAGAATAGCAATGGATTTCATCACAAAACTACCTAAAACATCAAGCGGACATGACACAATCTGGGTCATTGTCGATCGCCTTACCAAATCCCCACATTTCATCCCTACCCGAGAGACAGATAGTATGGAAACCCTTACAAGATTGTACATAAAGGAAATAGTCTCCCAGAATGGAGTGTCAATATCTATCATCTTGGATTGTGACAGTCATTTCACGTACAGATTCTGGCAATCATTACAAAGTGCTTTAGGTACTCAATTAGACATGAGTATGGCATATCATCCTAAAAGTGATGGGCAAAGTGAAAGGACCATCCAAACACTTGAAGATATGCTTCGAGCCTGTGCTATAGATTTTAGAAAATGATGGGAAAAACACTTACCATTAGTAAAATTTTCCTACAATAACAATTACCATGCCAGTATTAAGGCAACACCATTTGAGGCACTTTATGGTTGAAAGTGCAGATCACCTGTTTGCTCGGCCAAAGTTGGAGATGTTCAACTTACAAGACTAGAAATAATCCATGAAACCACTGAAAAGATAGTGCAAATTCGACAACACTTGCAAGCTGCAAGAGATCGGCAAAGAAGTTGAGAGAGTATATGGCAATGTTAAGGCGAAAGCAATTAGAATTTCAAGGTGGAGACGAGTTATGTTAAAAAGTGTTCACCTCGTAAATGTGTCATCCTATTCGAGATCGAGGAAACGCTTAATCCCTGGCTACCATTGGGACAATTTAAGATTCTTAAAAGAGTCAGTCCAGTGGCATATAAACTTGAGCTACCTGAAGAACTCAGAAATGTCCACAATACTTTCCATGTTTCTAATCTAAAGAAATGCTTATCTGACGAATCCCTTGTCATTCCAATGAAAGAACTTCGGCTTGATGACAAACTCAACTTTGTGGAAGAACCAGTGGAGATCATGGATCGAGAAGTCAAGCAACTAAAACAAAGTCGTTATTCCTAGAGTCTAAGTAGATGGACTCCAAAAGAGGACCGTTATTTACATGGGTTAGCGATGTTCTATATTGTGCCAAGTATCCACATCTGTTTTCAAACATCACTCTGGCATCCAACTAAATCTCGGGACGAGATTTCTTTTAAGGGAGGGAGACTATAACAACCCGTAATTTTCATCAATGTAATTATCCATCTATTAATATTAGATGGCACATGTATTATCCATTATTATTGATCTCCCTTTTTACAGAGGAAATTTTTTGCCCCCTTATCTCATTATGCATCGTAACTTGATTCTAAAAGTAATCGAGCTCACGCAACCTACCTATGCCAATTCTATCTATGTCTGTATCATGTAAACATCCTAATATGTTAATTCTATATCTTAATATCATTTTTACCAAGTACATTACCTATTTAACGTACCATTTACAACGTTATTTCAAAACGAACTTTAAACAATATTAAAGTTTTTAATCAATCCCTAATTTATGTAAATGTACACATATAAATTGATTGGTACAAGTATTCAAGGCATGTTTACAAGTATTCATATCTAATATTTGAAATCATACTTCCCTTCATAAACTTGTACAACAACGTTTAAGTTATGGTACAGATCATAAAAGCAACATATTCAAATAAGCTCATTTTATCACCATTTTTCTTCTAGTTTCTTACCATTACTTAAGCACTAAGTACAAGCTCCTAATGCACAACATTTAAACCCTAATTACCCTAATCCTAAACCCTAATCTACGTCCTAAAACCTAAAACCCTAACCCGAAACCCTAAACTAGTTTTAAAACCCTAATTTCATTTTAAAACTAAACCTTAACACTAAACCCTTTCCTAAAATAAAACCTTAATACTAAATCCTAATCTATCCTAAACCTTAACCGTATCAAATTTAAACCAAAAACCCTTATCCGACCTATTATTCAAACCCGAACCATTTTATTCTTTTTTGGACCATTTTAACATCCTAGCTAGCATCCAAGCACCACCATGACCTCACTACTACATCACCACCAAGCACCTTACCCACCTCATTGCCTCCTTGCTTGCTACAATACTTGGTTACCAAGCAAACACTCGCTTCATTACCTTTCTTGCAAACCGAACCCCCCCACAACCCTTCCACCTTGCAAAGCTACACTCCTAGCTCTCCATACTCATCACCTAGCTGCCCTTAGCCATTCCCCTACAACCTTTGGCCACCAAGGGTGTTTGAGTACTATATATACGCATACATATACATACTTTTCAAACACACCTCAAATCTTCATTACAAACATAAATGGAGTTCTAAATCAGACCAAGGAGGATCAAGAGAAGCCTTAAGATCAGAATTGAAGCCAAGAATCAAGAAAAAGAAGCCCTTGAAGTTGTTTTCTAGGCGTACGAATCCAAATAAGCTCATACGGACCAAATAAGCTCAAGTTACGCTATAAATATTGTTCAATAAAATCCATATTCTACTTTAGAATATTTCATAAGACTTCTAAGATCCATATGAAACTCTTGTTTGAGACTTGAGTTCTACAAACCTATGCGTTTTGGTTTAAAACCCTAATAATGACCCGTTTTGATTTTCTAGATAACGAATCATTTTTCTAACTTTTTTTACGTTAAAACATCATATTTTTGTTATTTTAATAAGCCATGACCTGCAAAAACTCTTTTGGATTTTAAAATTATTCATAATTTTTCGTTATTTATGTCTTGATTTGCAATGTTTTCATGCATAGAGGTATATATCTTACTTTCTAAATTGTTTAAACGAGAGGACTGAAATGTCATTTTCCCTTTATGCTATTATTCTAACAAGGGGATGTTTTGCACATGTTCTAACAGTTTAAGGGTTTTCAATTATATATGATTATAGTTCATTATGGGAATTTATTTTGTTATATAGTTTTTAATGACACGGGTATTTATTTGCCATTTTTGCAAAACTTAAAATATATAATATTTTTATTTTTATATAAATTTTAAAAATATATATATTAAATATTATAAGACTCGTTTTTTTTAATACCAGATACATTTATCGCTATTAATAAACGATCGGACGATTATTAAAACTATTTCGTTATATAATTAACAGTAATTTATCATCGACTAGCTTTTGAAGAAACTTAAAATCTTATCGTATCACGTTACTAGGGAATTTCATGTGAGGGGTTCCATTTGGGTATTTGTTTTGACGAGTTTGCTGGGTTTACAATTTAAAGTGCCCTGACTCCTCAAACGATACTGCATGACCTCTGAATTATGATAGCCCGAACAGTGATACAATAATTCTATAAATTAATAAATCAAATATGTATGTTAAACTCTGTAAAGTTTTGAAACCTAAACAATCAAACTAAGACTTGACATATTACCCCAGGTTGCGTGACGAGGCCGTTACTTTCACTTTGATTTTATTTGACATCAATCAAGATTTCCCTGTTAAGGTGAGTTCTTAGCTACGCATTTTTAAATCTTTGAAATGTTTTAATAACCCCGCAGGGGGATACATGCTTTAAATAATTGAATACAAGTATTTTACAAACTGGGTATGCTATTCTGAGCATTATTGCCTAAGTCCTTAGTTTTGACCATTAAGACCCCACCTATCATGAACCGGTAATTACTTGTCGGAGTAGCGCGGGAATGCTTGTGAATAGATCTGTTTGGGATGAACTCCCTGCTTGGTGTACCATATACTTATATGGTAACCAAACGCACTTTCATTTGAATTCACTATGGCGGGTGTTTGCCCAAAGGCACCGTTAGGAATAATTCTGTGCTTATGGCATTATCTCAGGTCTGGTGTCATGAGATTGGGCAATAATCTGTTTTCTATATAATTGTACTCATTGAAATTATTACACTTATAGGTGTATAACAATGTAACCACTATTGTACTTGTATTCAAATCTGGTTTATATATAACTATGAATTTCACTCAACCTTTGTGTTGGTCTTTTTGGCATTGTTTATCTCTGGTAACTGAGCATTCTTATTGGCATGGAGGTGGCACGCCTTGAAGATGGCTAAACTGTTATCATTCAAACTTTTGTTTCTAGATTTTAGAGATATCTCTTCTTGTGAAAACTCTGTTGAATAAATGAATTGATAACTAATTTTACAAAAATCGTCTCCTTTCAGTTGTTTTTTATAATTTTGTACGTTGTAACATGAAAATAATACCCAGATTAGCTTCGCTGCTATTATTTGTCATAAATGGGGGTGTTATAGTGTGAACAAATACCCAAGTAGGGTGGAATCATAAGACTTTGCTATAATAATGACTCACCCTCACCCTATTAGAAAGATTTGTTTCCACAAGCTAGCCATTTAACCAGGTTCTGCATATTTATTACTGCTTGGTGCAGCTGTTAATACTGCTGTCAAGACCAGTTAATTCTGCAGGCATCAAAAACAACTGTGAATCATCCTCAGACCAATATCAACATGCTTACAAAAAGATATTCATCAGTCACAGGCATGTTACAAGTATTCAGCAAACAAAAACAATATTTTCAATAAAAAGGTTAATACTATCAGGGTAAAAGATACCACTGCTAGGGATAAAGTAGTAGTAAGTGAAAATAAGGGAAAAGGGGTTAATGCTGTTAAGGCCTTAGCATGCTGGGTTTGGAAAGCCAAAAATAGTAGTGCATCAAATACTTTTAAGAAATATTCTTACATTGATGCACGAAGCAGATCCAAGTCTATAATGGCTTGGATCCCACAAAAGAGTCTAATTCTCTTATTTATGTGCATGGCAACCTCACAACAGACACGGAGTACAAGGAAAAGAAGTTATTGTCAGTTGGGGGGGAATTTGCTCTTGGCAACATGACTGGGAACAAATTGATATCTTACTTAAATATAAAGATTTTGAAGGTGGTTTTGTTTCCTTTTGAGATGGTAAAGGTCTTAATTTCTAGAAAGGTAAAATCAAATCAGGCAATTGGATTTTGAATAATGTGTACTTTTGTAAGGAGCCTTAAAAGTATAAACTTGTTTAGTGTTGTCACAAATTTAATGACAAAAAGATAATGTTCTTGTTACTTGACACTGAATGTTCTTGTCTTATCTTTGACTTTAAGATACTTGATGAAAGTCAAGTCTTGATGTAGTGTTCTAAGAAAGGATAACATTTACAGTTTTGACCTAATTAGTGTTGTTCCCACTAAAGGTTTATAATTGCACTCTTTGCTAGGCAAAATTGATGAATCATTTTAGGCATAGGAGGCTTCATCACATAAACTTTAAAAACATGAACAAACTTGT
Source organism: Tanacetum coccineum (assembly GCA_026074375.1). Lineage (NCBI taxonomy): Eukaryota > Viridiplantae > Streptophyta > Magnoliopsida > Asterales > Asteraceae > Tanacetum > Tanacetum coccineum. The sequence goes on along the minus strand of BQNB010120970.1, from coordinate 14,051 downwards.
GAGGGGAAACCTTGTTAGAGGTTTGCCTTCAAAGATTTTTGAAAATGACCATTCTTGCATTGCTTGTCAGAAAGGAAAGCAAACACACAAGCCTCATGTAAGGCCAATATTGTGAACTCTATCAGGCAAACACTTACATATGTTCATTATGGACCTATTTGGTCCTAATAAATGTAGAGTTTTTGTTTTTTTTTATCGCCGGAAAAGAAAAAAAAAGTTCTTATTGCACCTAGTTGTCACTCATGACGTAGTAGATTTTCTTCGGGATTCTTTTTTGCCACTAAGGATGAACTAGTGGGTTATTTAAGACACTTCATATAGAAATTGTAAAATCCTACTAGACCACAAAAAGTAAAGTTATTAGAAGTGGTAATGACTGAGTTCCAATAAAGTGTAATGAATCTTTTTCTGTGAAATGAAGGGTATTATGAGGGAATTTAGTGTTGCTAGGATACTCAGCTGAATGGTGGTTGCTGGAGGAGTATTAGACACTGTGGAGGATACATAGAACTAACTTTAGTAGACTCATTAGTTGCCAACCACATTTTGGGCTGAAGCAGTTAATACAGCTGCTATGTGTCTAAATAGGGTCTTTGTCATTAAGCCCTCTTACCAAGAACACCTTATGAATGTATTCATGGAAAGAACCCAATTGATAGGTCTTCATGATAACCCTTTTAGGTTTCCTATTACATCTTAAATTCCGGGATCTCTAGGCATGTTTGATGGAAAGTGAGAGGGATTCTTTGTTAAGTACTTTATGGTTAGCAAGGCTATGAGAGTATTTAACAAGAGGACCAGGATAGTTGAAGAGACCTTAAACATTAGATTTCTTGAAAATGCACCTAATGTGATAGGAAATGAACCAGACTGGCTTTTTGATGTTGATTCTTTGTCAAAATCTATGAACTATATTCCAGTTATTGTTGTAGGAAATCAAACTAATGGTATTGCAGGAAAAAGAGATAACATTGTTGCAGGTAAGCTGGGAAAGAAGATAGAACATCGAACAAGAGTACATTCCTTAATACCTTTTACACAACTGATCATTAATCTCTCAAGGTCCTAAGGTCAGTAAAAAAGATTGTTGGTATGAAGCTACAAAAGTGAATGAAAAGTGGGAGCTTCTGAGAAAGGTGATGGGAGGATGACAAGACACAAGAAGTGAGTTTGAAGGCTACCTTCACGGAAAAGCAGACTAATAGTACTAATAGTTTTAATACTGTTGGACACAGTTAATTGACTGTGAAGCTCTCTTATGCATGTGTGGTTCATCTATTGAACCGATTTTCTTTTTTTAAAAATGCCATGTACTCTTCACACATGTTCATATGTGTTTTACAATTGATGATACATGGAATTTTTGGTAATGCTTATAATGATGAAGTTGGTGGGTGACAAGTGACCTCAACAACATTGGAAACAATATTGAAGTAGTCCTATTCACTACAAACCAGAATTGACAAGGATCATCCTAAAGATTAGATCATTGGAGACTTAAATTTAGCTATTCAAACAAGGAGGAAGAACCAAGATTTCTGATGAACCATGCTATGTTATTACATTTAATAAGAAGAGAGAACTAATCTCAAGATTAACAATCTGTTTATTTGCCTGTATTTTCTCTCTAAAAAGAACCCAAGACGGTGTTCTATAGTTTTGGCAGATCCTATGTGGGTAGATGGCAATGCATAAGAAGGAGCTTTTGCAATTTAAACTTACAAAGGTTTAGATCTGGTAGAATTACCTAATGGTAGAGGGCTATTGGAACCAAATGGTCTTTAGAAATTAAGAAAGATATGAGGAGAGAATTGTAGTAAAAACAAAGCAAGAATGGTTGCACTAGGTTATTATCAAGAATAAGGAATTGTTTATGATGAGGGTTTTGCTCCTCTTTGCTAGGATAGAATAGGGGGGGGCATCAGTTATTTTTGGCTTATGCATCATTTATGGGGTTTATGTGTACCAGATGGATGTAATGAGTGCATTCTTTTTTATGGTACTATTGAAGAGGATGGTATATGGATGCCAACCTCCTGGTTTTGAAGTTCCACATTTTCCTAACAAAGTGTATAAGTAGTTAAAGCTTTATATGGTCTACTCATCAAGCTCTTAGTGCCTGGTATGAGTCTTTTTCTTACCTACTAATTGAAAATTGATTTAGAAGAGGCACTATAGATAGACTTTGTTCCTCAAGAGAACAAACGGTGACATTTGTTAGTACTTGTTTGTATATTATGATATCATCTTTGGGTCCAACAAAGAAGTCTTTTGTGTGTGTTTGTAGGTTTGGTGCACAAGAGATTACCAGTGAGTTCTAGGGGGAACTCATTTCTTCTTAGGATTGCAAGTACAATAGAAGGAGGATGGAATCTTCATTAGCTTACAGTCAAATATGTGCTGAAATATTATAAGAAGTTTGTTTTGCAATGTGAAGATTAACGCACCCAATAGAGACTAATAAGGCATTGGTTAAGGATAAAGAAGTTGAAGCTGTAGATGTTCATTTATATAGATCAATGATTGGATCATTGATGTACTTAACAGCTTCTAGGCCTGACATAATATTTGTTGTTTGTGCTTGTGCAAGGTTCCAAGTTACACCATAGACTTCACATATTCATGTTGCTTTCCCCAATTTTTCTGGAAGCGCATTTTAGATTCTTATCAAGGTCAACTATATTGGGGCCTTATCGGTTTCCTAGAGACTTCACCATTTAAACTTGGAGGCTTATTTCTGATAGTGATATGCTGGAGCTAGCTTTGACAGGTTATTCCACAACAGGAGGTTGTCAATTTCTTGGAAGAAGATTGATTTCATGGCAATGCAAGAAGCAGACTATAGTTTCTAACTCTACTACTGAGGCAGAGTATGTTGCTGCTGCTAATTATTGTGGACAGGTGTTATGGATTCAAAATCAAATGCTTGATTATGGGTTCAACTTCATGAACACCAAGATTTACATTGATAATGAAAGCACCATTTGTATTGTGAAGAATCCAGTGTTTCACTTTAAAAACCAAGACATAGAGATTCTAGGCACATTTTCCATCAGAGATTGTTATGAGAAGAAGTTTATTCAGGTGATAAAAATTCACACAGACTACAATGTTACAGATCTTCTCACAAAGGCTTTTGATGTTAGCAAGTTTAACTTTCTAATTGCTAGTATTGGATTACTTAATCTCTGAAGTCTTGTTTGAGGGGAGGTTAATTAAGATTGGATGAAAGGGAATGTAACATTAAGAAGCAGTGGGTGAAAGGTCAGGATAACCACACTGATCCCCAAGACACATCCACACCTACTCAACACTCTAATAAAGAACCAATCATTGTTTTAATCATCATCTCAACCCAAAAAGACCCACAAACCTAGGCAAGACCAATTGGAACACTTAGTTATTCAGTCTAGTGGATCAATTTTCTCATTGTGCAGTTGAGACTGTCCTTTATGGCAGTGGAGACAGAATGGAAATGGCTGCCAACTACTACTTCTAGCTTAGAAGCACAGAGTAGGAAAGTGTTAACATATATAGGTCCCATCCCATGGCAACACTATTAGACAAGTCCTTAGGGAACTGGTTCAGGTAGTGGTCCCAGGTGTCAAGATACCATATTGGGGGTGCAGAAGCTCAAAGTAGGTTTGAGGCTGCGTCTAAACAGTCCAATAATCCACCTCTCTCAAGAGTTAACACACTTTGAAGTAGAGAGGACAGTATGCAAAATACTAATGGGATTGATGTAACATTTACAACCAACCTGTCTGAATTGGTGAGCTTAAAGATAGAGAGATGTGTGTTAAAAAACAGATAAGGAGGAATTGGTCGAGAAATAAGAAATGAGAGGATATAGTGGATAAAGACATAAAGAGAGCTTGCGAGATCAAATTGATGATGGAAATGCTTTTTTGATAGAAATTAGGGATTATTCTGTGTCTTTAAGTTAATGCTGCTCAGCTAAAAGTTAATGCTGCTAAGCTTACTGTTTAACTTATGTTAAGCTTATTTCTTGACTGCCGTATTAGTTAAGCTGTTAGGCATACACTTATGAATGTTAGGCATATGTTAATGCTGTAGGCAAAAAAAACTTTATATGTTGGTTAGTTAATAACTATTAGGCTTAGCTTATGCTGCCAGTTCAAGTAATGCCGTTGAGGGGGGGGGGGGGGGGGGGGGGGGGGTGATTCATAAATACTTCGATTAAGGGTTTCATTCACTCATTCGATCTATTTTATACATTGATATACTCTCTAATCATAAACCCCAACTTAATTTCATCTTTAATCATTAAAACCCATCTGAATGTCGACCCCAAAGTTTGCTGAAACTCACAATTTGATTGCGTTTTTAGAGAAACCCGAAGAAAGTAGTAGATTTGAGGAGATTATTGATTTTTATGAATGCTACTAGATGCATTATGCTTTAACTGTCTTATCCTACTATTTATTACATCCTTGTATGAACAGTTCTGGGCAACAGCAAAGGTAAAGATGGTTAATGGAGAACGTCAGTTACAATCCCTAGTTGATAAGAAGAAGGTAATCATCACAAAGACAAGTATTAGAAGTGATCTTAAATTAGAAGATGCAGGTGGTACTGATTGTTTGCCAACTGCTACTATCTTTGAAGAACTAGCGAGGATGGGGTATGAAAAACCTTCTCAAAAACTTACATTCTATAAAGCTTTCTTTTATCCACAATGGAAGTTTTTGATTATCATTCAATTACGCAATGCCTTAGTGCTAAGACCACTGCATGGAACGAATTCAGTAGCACTATGGCCTCTGCAATCATATGCTTGGCCACAAACCAAAAATTTAACCTGTCCAATTATATTTTTGATTCTATGGTAAAGCACTTAGAGGGAGGGGTTAAATTTTTGATGTATCCACGATTTGTATAAGTGTTTATTAATCAACAGCTTGGTGATATGTCACATTACAAGAAGACTTATGTTAATCTATCACACACAAAGGAAATCTTTGCCAAATGAAGAGAGAAGGAAATATAGATTTCTTAAGTGTAACACCCCTGTTTGCAACAATGATGGTTTAAGCTAATCAAGAAGAGGGTGTAGATTCAGACATTCCTACTGATTCTCAACATCATCATCTAAACCTCAAAAGAAGAAGTCAAGGAGAAAATAAAGGAAAGATAGTGCTCCTACAGATCCTACTGCTGAAGAGACTCCTAATAAGGCTCATGTATCTACCCCTTCCTATGATCCATCTCAAAGTGGTGAGGATAGAATGCAACTTCATGAATTGATGAACCTTTATACCAAATTATCTGATAGAGTTCTTGCCACGGAGACTAAAAAATCTAATCAAGCTTTGGAGATTGAGAGCTTGAAGAGAAGAGTAAAGAGTTTAGAAAAGAGAAAGAAGTCAAGAACATGAGGGTTAAGAGATTAAGGTAGGTTGGATTAGCTAGCAGGGTCAAATCCTCTAATGATGCCAGTTTGGGTGCTCAGGAGGATGTATCCAAACAGGGGTTGAAAATTGATGATTTTGATGTTGATGCAGAAGTGACTTTGGTGGATGAGACTCAGTGTTGTATGTTGACACGGAGGACTTGATACAGGTGTGTTGGAAGAGCAGGAAAAAGATGTTGCTGAAAAGGAAGTTAGTGCTGCTGATCCAGTTACTACTGCTGGTGAAGAAGTTACTACTGGTAATGTTGATGTTACTACTGTCAATGCTCCAACAACAACTATTGATGAGTTGACTCTGGCTTAGACTCTGATAGAAATCAAAGCAGCTAGACCCAAAGCTGTTACATCTGCTGCTACAAAAACTACAACTACAGGACCCAAGCCTAGAAGGATTGTAGTTCAAGAGCCAAGTGAATTCAAAACAACATCATCATCTTTACAAGCATCACAACTTCCACAGACTAAAGACAAAGGCCAAAGGAAATAATGGTGGAGCTGAAGTACCTTTGAAGATGAAGAACAAGTTTCTTGATGATGGAAATGGCTAGATATCTTGATGGTCTGTTTGCAAGCTTGAACTTATTGAAGGAAGAGTGGTTGCAAGGCAATTAGGGAAGAAAGAAGCCAAAAATAGCTATCTTGAAATCAGGGGATAACACAATGCTTTGATGGATGTTGACTTTCAATTGGATCATCATTGCAAACAGAAGATAACAAGAATACAGTTGGTATGAAAGAAAAGTCCAAAATTGTTTGTAGAACTATTGGAGAAGATTAAAGAACACTTTGCAAGCATTATGGCTCAGAGAAAAGGAGGCAAGCCACCAACTAAGGCACAAAATAGAAATCAAATGTCCACCTATTTGTAGAATATGGTTGGATACAAACATGGTCAGTTGAAGAGCAAAAGCTATGATGAAATCCAGGAAATGTTTGATAAAGAGTTGAAAAGGGTAAACACTTTTGTTGATATGAACTCAGAGTTGGTGAAAGGCAGTAAGACAAAAGCAGAAGGCAGTTCTAACAGGACGATAGTGATGTTTCTTTGATCAGAAAAAGACTAAGAAAGCAAAAAGGGTGATGTTGATCAAAAGTAGGCAATGATGAAAAGGCATATTTGAGATAGTTAAAGATGACGAGGTAGAATATTGCTTTACCTGTACGCTACTAAACCTTCAGTGATTGTTGACTAACATGTTTGTTAAAGAAGGACAAAAGGGATTCTATCACTTAATAAGAGCTAATTGGAATGTTCATAAAGGATATTCATCAATTTTGATATTTTTTTCGATGATTCTAAATATTGATAGTGTATTCTTAGAGGACCCTCTGAAGTTGGTTAAGCTTATACATTAGAATTACAAGGCCAGAGTATGAAGTATGGAAATTGTGTTATGGGGAGATTTGTAGTTAATGTTTGAACCTGACATAAAGAGTGAAGTATGGAGGAGGTGGACTACAGGGCATATAAAGTAATCTGTTTGAAGTTGTTTGATAACTGTGGGAGTGCTCTAGTAAGGGTGTAGAAATATACAGGTCACTTTTTGTTAGTTGAGAAGAGATTATCCCTCACACCAATAATAATCCACAAATATTGCTCAACTACGAACGTTCACAGCTGATCATTGGAATAAGACGTGTTATCTACTACTCTTGCTCTTGACAAGCAGAAAAGGTCAATGAAGTGTTTGTATACATCTTCCTTCTAATAGTGTAATGAAGACTTTTAATGAAGAAACTTGATGATCAGAAGATGATCATAAAGTTTAGGGGAGGATTATTGAGGTTTAAAAGACTCAAGATGTTATTAGAGTTAATACTGCGCTGGTATATTTTAGTGCTGTCAGCATAACTTAGTGCTGCTGGTAATACTAATGAAAATTATGATAAGTAGTTAGTACTGGTAGTATAAAGTTACTACTGCTAACTTTATTACGGTTTGTTTAACTTAGGACGGTTAGTATAAAGTTAATGCTTGTTTTCTAGTAGAAGTTAGACTGCTCAGAGATGAAGACCTGATAATATTATACTAATTTGTTACTACTGATATTCTAATAGTTAGTACTGTGTAATGTTAGAGTAAACTTCTAAGTAGTTAATGCTGCTTGTGCTCAGTTACAACTGCTGGAAGGATTAATACTGTCAAATGGATAAAGACAAGAGAAAGGATTGGAGAACAAGAATACTTACGAAGATAAGTATTGAGTTATTTTTGTAAAAGATATGTATAAGTTATTTGTTTAAAAGATCATGATAACTTAGGAAAGTATTGTAAGCCTTGTAGGACTCCTTGGTGTATAAAAAGGAGTCATACGGTATATAGAAATCAACTGTACAAAAACAAGTCATTGTCATTAGCTTCAAGGTTGTTAACCCTACACACTATCAAAGTGTGTCGTATTATTTTATTGTAGCTTATTGTTTGTTTGTAATTCTGTTTGTCATACACACATTGCTATTATTCTTCTTAGTGGTATAAACTAGATTCCGCATAGTTTATATCATACTCTTAAAGTTTCAATCTTAGTACCATTGGATTTATCCAAGGACACTAAACCTTACATCAAGCTTAAGTGTGTATAGATTTGTTCATTGGGATCAACAACATCGGTAGACGAGTTTTATAAATTTAAAACTTATAAAATTTTATAAACAAATAATATGCTTACTTGATTTATATCAATTATAAAAGATTTACACGGGATTGACGATCAAGTTTATCTTTTTGTTACTTGCATGTTTTAAGTATTACTTTTCATATAGACGTTTGTTAATTTGGACTTTCAATTGGTATCAAAGCGGGTTGATTTATAAAACTCTTTATAAAACCGTTCATGTTTTTAAAATAATGATCCAATCATGTCTATAAACAATTATGGAAATATTTCATGAAACAACAACAATACTACTACCAAACAATGAAATTGATTAAACTATAAAACAATGTAAACCAAACAATGTTGTTATCACTAAGGATATACCACAGCTTTTAGATTCTAGAGGGGTTTCTTATGTCATAAAAGTTACCACATTTTGGTTGTGAAAGTTCTTTCAGTGGAAAGATAGGTTTTTCTGGTCTATCTGATGGAGTAGAAAAATTTAGTTTTCTTAATGGACTATAAGCTTTTCTTTTAAAAATACTGTAAAATGGACCCTTACATTCACAAAATCACATCTGATGGACAACTGGACATTGATGGACTAAGACTTGCTAAACATGATAAGAGACTGAAAAGTATATTATCGCACATCTTCCAAATATGACATTTAAAATATATGTCATTAAATGTAAAACTGTTAAGGCGATGTGGAATTATTTAATTGTAAGTCATGAGGGGCCCTTTGAAACAAGAGATACCAAGATAACAACCCCAAGATTGAAATCCAATGGATTTAAAGCTCTTGAAGGTGAAAAAGTTCAACAAACTTTCACCAGAAACTTGCTAATTGACCTTGAAAACAAAGATGTGAAAATTCCTCAAGCTAGGGTAAATGCCACGTTTGTCAACAGTTTGCCAAGAAAATAAACTCAAAGAGTTAACAACTCTATCAAAAATGATAGTCTAGCTACTCTTTTTAGCAAATAAAACTATGAGGAAGACTTGATTGATGAGATCTATGAGTTTAAAACAAAGAGATTTACCATTTAGGGACCTAGTTCAAAAGCCATGTTTTCAAATCTAATGTGCAAGACAATGACTCTGATGTAGAAGAAGACACCAGGAGCAGTCAAGAGTTTCTTGTTGACCTGAAGCAAGAATATCTTGATAGAACTCTTCTTGCTAACCATAAAAGATTGTATAAAAGATCAAGGAGAGTTGGTGTTGCTAGGACTCTCGTGGACAAGTCTAAAGAAAGCTGATTTGGTTGTGGGAAATAAGAGCACTTTCAAAAAGACTATTGTAACACCAAAACATCATCACCATCTTATCCTCCAAAAAAATTCCACAACAAATCAAAATCTTAATCAAATCCATCATTCTCACCAATCAACATAACAAATCATCTCACAATGATCAAAAGGATTATAAGGCTATGTATAAAAATGTCAAAGTTGAACTTGCCTTTCTCATATAAAAGATTGCCTCCTCTTTTAACCAAAAGAAGAATAAGGGTTTAGTTGTAGAATCTTTTGACTGGGATGATGAATCTGTTGAACTTACAATAGGCAAGGCTATCATGGCTATCTCTGAAGACGAGTCATCTGTGGGAAGGTCTGATGCAAGGTCTGGTCAATGGGTATAAATCACTATGAAAAAGGTACATAGACTTCTATCCATGAATTATGATGATGACATGAAGCATGTTCTTGACTATACAAAGGCTGACCTTTATTATGTGAAGGATTAAAGGAAAAATCTTGCTTAGCAAGTTTAACTCTCTTAAACAAGAGTTGTCCTCATGTAACTTAGAACTCAATAACATAAAGGATGTCAATGTTTAAACCACTTCCTTTTAATATGAGGTTATCAGATTAAATCTGTCTAATCAAAACTTTAAGGATGAAGTATCTGACTTAAAAAAGGTTATTGAAAAATAGACCTCCGGCAAAGTCACCCTTGATCAATTGCTTAGTGAGTAAATTCTTAGAAATTTTTGTCCATGATCTGGGTTGAAATAACCCAAATATAGAATTGTCAAGCAATCTCCAAAGGAGATTGTCTTTCTCAATAAGTTGAGACTCTCCCATTGGGTTAGTCTATGTATTCTCACAAATCTGTAGTCTGTTAATGACAATCATAGAACATTCACCTCCTCTGCCTAAAATTTTAGGGAGCTAGAACAAGTGAGACATCATAGTCCGTTCTTAAATGTCTCTGAAATATACTATCAACTTATAATAGTCATCATTACAAGGCTAATTAAGTCCTTAAGACAGAACCTCTCATCAAGTGTGATAAGAAACAAACTTTACCCAAACCATCTGCCCCTGAAATAAAATCTAAGAAAAATACTAAGCTTACTACTAAGGAATTTCTTCTTACCTTAATGCAAGAAGTCAAAGGACTCAAAGAACATATTAAGCCTTCCTCTGAAAGCTCTACATTTGTCTCTCAAACAGGGAGTTCAATGTCTTGTAAAGATAAAATGAAAACAAAATTTGGTCCTGTCAACACTGTGGGCTTAAAAACCACCTCTCTAAGGAATGTTACAATAATTCTTAATGTTCTGTTTGCAAGAGCACTAACCATCTGACCAAGGATCATAATGAACAAGTGGTTATGAAAAAGTTCCGGACTCAGCTTTTGTCTCTAACCCCTCAAACCTCAACCTTAAGAATAGCACTTGTTATACCCATAACTTTTAAACCATGAAAGTAATGTGGGTTAAATGACCATATAAAGCATGATGAAAATGTCATCACATCTAATGGGTCTATTTTAATTGATGAAGTCATGGAGGATGCACTGTATGACCCAAGATCAATGCCTGATAACAAAATCTTATCAATATTTGAGGGAGATGATGAATCAAATGATGTCATGGTTGATGTAGTTTATATTGACTTGTGTCACACCCCTAAAATCACATCGGAATATAACGTGGCATGAATTTCATAGAACAAAGTCACAAGTTATATCGAACTACCTCTATATGAGTTGTTGAAAAAATACACGTTTGATTACATCATATTGTTCTACAAAAGGCAAAGTTCCAAGACGTTCACATGTAAATTAAAGAAGTTTTCTTCTTCTCCAACCAAACATTAAAGTATGAAAGTAATTTTGAACACATGTATGAGACACAAAATGTGACTCTTGTATGATGCTCCAAAATGCTTTCCATGAGACTGCAACTAAGGACTAAGATTAACATGCTAAAACGGGTCAACATAAAGTTGGTGAGTTCATAGGTATAATGTTAAGTAAAAAGTAGTATGGAACACAAGATTTTGTGACTATTGTATCACATACAATATCATGAAAAGATTTTAGAGACCATCGTGTCACTCATAATGTTTTGAAAAAGTTTTAGACATCATTGTATCACTAACAATGTCTTGAAAAAGTTTTAGAGACCGTTGTATCACTTAGAATGTTTTGGAAGAATGAGAACATTGTATCACTCATAATGTCTTGAGACCATTGTATCACTCACAACATCTTAAAAATAAATGAGAAATTCAAAGTACAAACATTATTCATAGTTTTAAACAATAAAGTTGAAATTTTGTCATCATGTTGTTTATAACTTTAAAGGTCTTGGATTTTATCAATGTGTTCATTAACAACCTCGGCCTTCACAATCTATTCTTTAACTTTAACCTCGGGCTTTCATAATTGTGGTGCTTTGGGTGGAACCATAGCAATTCTCCTACCTTCGAATGAAAAAAGGAAGTTATTTTTTTAAATCATACTTGCCATTAACCTCACATTGCCAAGGTCTTCCCAATAATATATGACACTCATCAATATCATCCACAATACAAACTACTTCTACTTTATAGAACTTTCCTATGGTCACAGGAACCCTACAAACTTGGTAACCTTTAATTGGAAAAATCTACATCGGTAACTTTAGGAAATCTAGCCATTTTCTTAGACCAAATTATTTATGCTACAACCATCAACAATTAAAGAACATACCGAACTATTGATTAGAATTTTCAAACAAAAAATATTGGTTGTAGGTACTCGATCCTCCTTCTTTTCCTCCTCCCATTCTTCATATTTCTTCCCACTTCTTCCATTGTTGAACGGGAATCGCCTATGGTTGGATGATTTTTTTGAACTTAGGGTTTGCTACCTCGCGATCTTTTGCGTGAGCTTGTCTACTTTAGTTATGCAAGTTACCTTGCATAATGAGATATTGACAATGCAAGCAATGTAATAAAGCGAAAATTTCCCTGTATAATTGTGATAATAGTAAAATAAGTTTTGCATTTGATGAGAATTCTTGGGTTGTTATAGAGCAAGACTTGAACAAAAATGTAAAACTATGAACAAAGGTTTAGGTTCATAGGTTTAGCAAGGTCAAGGTGGTCGAGACTTACATGAACTAATGGGTCTTGGACAAGAAAACAAGTGGGGAAAATGACCTTATGAGAGGTCATTTTCACTTCCTTACACATCACATGCATGCAAGATCAAAACATGATGCTCCTCCTTTTTATTTCATGTATGAACCTAATTTTATGAAGATGAGGGGGGATTAAAAAATTTAAAATTTGATATTAAGTAGCATATTGGGTGATATCTTAGGTTTTCATGCAAATATGTGATGTGGGGATTGTGAAGACTTCACAAGAAGTTTTACAATCCCCTTGGCAGTATACCTAATCGTTGCAGTGTAGTATAGACAAGACTCCGGGGTTGTTATCATTCTCTAGGGGAGTAGGTTGGGAAGGCTTGATCACGGTCTAACAGAATTCTAGGGGTTAAGAGAAGATTATTTTTGTGTTTTTATATTTATACGAAAGCAGGTAAATCTATGGTTTGAGAGGTTGGTTTGATTATCTATTCTACTGGTGATAACTTTATGATAAGCCAATGTATTTACCTAATCATGCACTACTCCTCAGATTGCTTCTCTTAGATTCGTTGCTTTGTCACACTTGTGATGATCTGTGTAAGTATTTCCTAGGTCATGAACTGATTACATGAACCAGCTGTCTATTTAATATTCCGTTAAGGCAACACATATGTAAGGTAGTATGAAGACTATTACAAGGCCCCTAATAGTATATTAAATGCATGTGAAATAACTTAAGAGGGATCAACCATATAGTGGGTAAGGTAGTATGAAGACTGTTACCGACATTATCCTTTCTACACTACTCGCCTTTCCCTAGACATATCAACAGCGATTCAGACAAAAGCTGGTTTTCTAAGGCCTAACGCACACATTCATCAACAAGAAGCAACATCAAAATGATCTACAACCTAAGTTTCATGCAATCATAGATAAATATAAAGAAGGGTTTAGCCTAGCATGTTTTAAAGAAAGCAAGAAGATAAATCAATCAAACAACACATAGACATATTGAATGATTAATGATAAATAACCTTACTTGATTAAAACATGTATTCAAGGTAGTACAATAGGGTTTTGAGGCCCTAAAAATGACCTATAAAGCTCCTAAAATGACAAGGGTTCGTCTCCCTAGGTTTATACAAAGTTATCCCAAAGTTACACACATAAAACCCTAAAACAGATTTATATTTATAGAGATGTCGACGCAATGGCGTCGCTTTACAATCCTGATGCCGTCTCCACGTAGATGATTCTAGATCCTCTTTAAGTCGGCCACGTCTTGACGCTGTCGCCAAATTCCTGACGCCGTCACTAGATAGATCACGACGGTGTCGCTTTATGCCTGCGACGCCGTCTCCAGCCACTGTTTGCAAAAGTCTTCAAGAGATTTGGTGTAGGTCCGTAATCTTGTCCGTTTCTTCTCCAAATGAGCCCAAGTCACGTGTATTTCATCCAAAAGCCATCCAAGTGCTAAAAACCTGAAAACAAATGATTAAGCATGTAATCTAGGCATATTTACATGATTTAGGGGGTTAAATGACCCCGAAATAGTGTATAAAATGACATCTCATCAAATACCCCTACACTTAGGATTTGCTTGTCGTCAAGCAAATGGGCTTTTCTACCTAGACAATAGCAATAT
>BQNB010120969.1:0-20539 GCA_026074375.1 Tanacetum coccineum | reverse complement strand
CAAAGAAATGAGTGCTAATTCGATATTTGATTTGAAGACCCATCTATGATAGTAAAATATGCACTTTGGATCATGAACATGTGGTATGGACTGGCCCGAGGGACAAAAAGTGGATCGAAAGACGAATAACGAGGAAAAGTGAAGATCGCATGTTGCGACGAGCACTTTGCCACCCGGCAGAGGCCTCGACTGGATTGCCGCCTAGCGCAAGTCTTTGCCGCCCGACAGGACCACGATGTCAGTTACATTTTTACAATTATGAGCGAATTAACGAGCTAGTATGCATGGAAACCGATCATATACTTGTATTATCAACTGAGGGACTTACATTAACTCCCTAAGTTGGTTTAGAAGGATTATATATAGTTGTGATGGTCTTAACCTAAAAATAACACATAAGAACAACAAGAAACCCTTAACCCTCAATTAGGTTAAGTTTCCACCACCTATATTCACCCCAAAAACTGTAGAAATATCTCTGCAAATCCAAGAGAGTGTTAGGACGAATTTGAAGGAAGAAGCACCACTCTTGGAGTTACGTTGATTATGGCAATTGGAGGCCCTTGGCGAGCTACATCACCAAACCTATAGGAATCTTTGTAGGTATTAAACTTTACAAATATTTTTGAGATGTGTCTTAATTTATCGCTTGAATGATGGATTTGTGAAATGAATTTATATATGGAGTAGTCTCTTAATACTTATGTGTGGAATGAAGTGAATTTGGTAAAATGATTGATTGTGTATGAATGATGATTTTTGTGAACATGTGGTTTATTTATGTCTTGTGTTCTTTTTTATGATTTGAGGTAGAATACCTACGGAATCATAGGTCGAAAGGGATTCCGTGGTGTATGCTATTCTCTATTAGTCGTGACAAACTAAAAAGGGGTTTTGGTAATTGACATCTATCATTTTCACATAATCAAAAAGATGAACAAAAGGGCTTAAATTCAAGTATAGGTCGAAAGGACTTGTTGAATCACTTGGTAACATTAATCATATAGCAAACACACTTAATTGGCTTGGGGTTGATGATGTTCATAGGTCGAAAGGGTTCGTCATTAATTTCATGCATAAATATGATTTGGTGAAGTATACCATGGAGTCAAATTATATACAAATGGGTTTTGTGAATCATATACACTTGTTTACCCAACATAATTAAACATGGATATCAATGACATGGATTTCTCGCATAAGTATAGTCTTAAAAATGGAACGAATTTGCATAAGTAATTACTTTGATTTTATGACGCTAATGGCCGTGACAACCTTAGTGTCTATCTTGTTACCTAGTATTGATTTAAACCAAGTCCCGTGGAACGAAATTGACTTACCCGACTTTACTACGATTGAACGAGTAAACTTGCTTGTATGTATCGTTGGTAATTTCATTAGTCTCGATTATAAATGTAAAACTTACACCCTACCAACGTCATCAAGTTTGTGATAATGATACCGTGAAGATGTTTGCCTCTTTTATTCATTATTTTTGGGCGGGATTTTAGATAGAACGCGAGAGAGTTATGAAAAAATAAAGGGAACATTTAATTTTTTTTGCAGCCGGATTCGTAGGGATTGTATCCTTATATTTCGCTATTGAGATCCATGATTTAAAAATGGTAAGACTATGATGATGATGATTATAGGATTTGAGCCTCTGAAGAAGAAGAAGAAGAAGAAGAAGAAGAAGAAGAAGAAGAAGAAGACATGAGTCTATGTAAAAAAATTAATATAAATAAGAAGTTACATTTTGGGCCCTTTTACTTTATACTTGTTGTCATTTATTTGTAACTAATAAGTTTTAAATTAAACTATTAAGTAAAAGTAATTTAAATTTATTGAAAATTTGTTGTAAAAAAATGGTGTCTGTAACATAAACAAATAGAGACATGTTGTTACCTACACACCAGTGTCTTTGATTGTGTAAAAAAACCGATTGTTTTATAAAATAAAATGTCTATAACATAAACACATAGAGACATGTTGTTACATACACACCGGTGTCTTTTATTATGTAAAAAGAGTGGTTTGCACCCCAAAAAACCAATTTCTATACAATTTCTATTATGAACACTTGTTTTTCAAGAAACTTATTTCCATTCATTCCCTTCCCACTAGTTTTTTGTCATAGAGATTGGGTTTTACATAACCAATCTTTTTGGGGGGGTGTTTATAGCCTTTTGTGTAGTAGTGACGAACAAAGAAAGAAAACGACGACGACGGTGGGCGGCGACACGACGGTGGGCGGTGGTCGACAATGGTAGGCGGCGGCAGCCAGTGGTGAGCGGCGGTGGTGGTGGTCGGCGGTGGTGGTGGTGGTGGTCGGCGGTGGAGAGAGGTGGTGGTGGTGGTTCTAGAGAGAAGGAGGAGAGAATTCTCTTTCTCTCTCTAGAATAAAGAAAATGAGAAATAAAATATGAGGTGAAATGAGGAGGTTGTGATATTTATAATGGGAAGAGAAAGGGAGGAGGGGGTTATATTTTCTTTTCATTCCTTCCAAAATTACTAGTTTTTAGTCCGTAAAAATTATATATTTTATCTGTAACAATATAATTTTTATAAAAGTCACTAGATTATTAAATTAGCTTCGTAACAAATATATATACGGCCATATTCACCGAAATCTAAACACTATTATTTGGACTCGAGGTGTAAACTAATCTCAGGGTAATTTTTGTATTATTAAGGCTCGTGACTTGTTTTGGCTAGATAACAATTGACCGGGGACTCGAAATTCATACCATTGCGTTTAAAATAATTTTTCTACGAAAAGTGGGTATTTACACGACTAGTATTTCATAAATGTTTTATAAAATTTATTTAAAATGTTTGTTATATATTGGGTAGTCATCGGGTATTACGGGTAAGCTTTGTCCGTAAATTGAAACTTTAACTTGAATATTCACGTTTTTAACAAACGTTTTTGAATAAAATGTTAAATAATTTATTAAATATTTTATTAAATAAATCGTGATAACTAAATATAAATTTAATTATTATCATGTCGGTACGCGTTGTGAGCGTTTTTTTTCACAATTTGCGAGATATGTTCTCGTTTTCAAGTCAAATGAGTTCGGAAATGTTCAAAAGTGAAATATAAATAATAATAAGTATAATTTATTATTATAATAAGTTTGAAAAATTACCGGTTGTTACACACCAAACATGGATTAAAATCCTAAAAAATAGAAAAAAAAGAAAAAAAAAGAAATATTGGTTGCGTTGCAGCGTTGGTGAGGCAACGGCAGCCCCAACGGCGTGCTTGTTTCATCAACGGCGGATCAACTTGTTTAGTCTTTTTAGTGTTCAGACACGATCTTGTGAAGATTTACATAGGTCCTATTACTATTATAATGAGTGATTCTTTCGCGGTACAATTGAAATAGGACAAATACGATGAAAGGCGATACAAGTTGATATATGCATGGTTCAATTCTATTGTAGTTTAGATGTGGTCGGGTCCATCCATGTTTTGCGATCGATCGATAAGATGAGGCTAAGCGGCTGAGTATAGTCACGTGGCTAAGCGGCTGAGTATGGGACTCTCATGGGAAGCACATACATTTCTGCTACAATTCATTGACCATATATTAAGGTACAAACTTTTTTTATGGTGTACACATCATGATATGGCTATAAGTCCTACTCAATTCAAAACATCAAAAGGTTTTAGTTCCTGTATAAAGCTATAGCAAAAAAACACGCTTGTCATAGCTTTGATAACGACAAACTAATCTAAGCAAAACAAAAAAAAGGTACCAGTAGGGCATTGTGTAAAAATATTGTTTGATCTTAAACACTAAAAGGCATTATGAGAAGTATTTCCTAAAATGGTGGCCTATGGAATATGTACATAGTTAGTTCACATTTATTTTTAATGGATTATTATTGTAATTAATCAATAGTGTAGAGGTAGATAGAAAAAACATTTGAAAGGTAGATAAACCAACCGCCTTTGATATTCGGTTTTCATTTCTCATTGTACCTGTAATTATTCCATTTCAAATACAATCATTTTCCCCCAAAATTCTCTCTATTGCTTCCGTGTTCATATGTATCAGAGCGCATAAATCTCTGATTCGCGTTCTTGAATTAACACTAATCAATCTTAAAAAAAAAAAACGTTATATCTCACTTTATTAAGTGATTGTTCTTATAAATCGTTTAGTTGATTAAATCGATTGATTGATTGCTTGTTTGTGAATTAGGGATTGTGATTGAATGTTTAAAATTAGGGTTTGATCGTTTTATTTAATTGATTGAGGGTAACGATAGTTGGGTCCTAAGTAACATAGTTTTCTAAATGCGTGGTACCGCAATGAATCAAGATGTTAATACGATCAATGATCCTTTGTATATTGCTAATTCTGATCATCCCGGTATGGTTCTGACTACTACACCTTTCAATGGGGTTAATTTCCATAGTTGGAGTAGAACTATTAAGATGGCTTTAGGGGCAAAATTAAAATTAGGGTTCATTGAATGTGTACCTATTTGAAACCACCAATTCAGGATGCTAATTACCAAAGGTGGATTCGGGTGTAACTATATGGTTACTTGTTGGTTATTGAACTCCATGATTACTGAATTGTTTGATGCTTTTCTTTATGCTGATTCTGCTTATGAATTGTAGAAATAGATTTGTGAGAGGTATGGTCAAAGTAATGGACCACTAATTTATCAGATTGAAAAGGAAACTTACAATGTTGTTTAAGTAAATCTCTCCCCTATATCAGCTATTTCAATAAATGAAAACGTTTTGGGAAAGTTACATAATTTTGAATGTATGTGCCTGTTTGTACTTGTGGAAAAAATGAAGGAACTTGCACTTGTGGAATTCCCCATGATAAAAAGGTTCTTGAAATGTAAAGTAGACCAAGCTTATTGCAGTTCTTATGAAGCTAAATGAATGACTATGAGTCTGTGAGAAGAGTCATTTGACCTTTTGCCTTGGTCAAGGGCATTCGGTCAGGATCTGTATTAGGGTTGCTATATAAGTGTATACCGTCGACGAATCATACAACTACTTTTCATGAACCAACTACATTCTATGCTAAGAATAATCAGTATAACAAGAAAGAAAACAAGGGAAGTAATAGGAATGATAAGAGGTTTTGCACCAATTATCAGTAAGATGGTCATAATAGTGATCAATGTTTTGAGAAGATTGGTTATCCTGACTGGTATAAAGAAAAGAAGAATAACAAAAAGAGTTTTAGGGTGACTGCCAATATATCTGGTGAGTTTGATAAGGGAATGAATCAAGACACTCCTTTTGATATGGAGTTTGAGAATGGAATTAATGTGGGGCCTAATGTTGAGTTAGATTGGAGGATGGTGTCACACCCCCAGACGGGGCCTGGACGGAACACGTGTCCGGAGGCGTGACTTGATTGATCATCTCAAGTACAAAGCATAAAGAACGACCTCTAAGGGTACGTTTTAAAAATAACCACCGTTGCATTATATAGAAAAATAATAATAAATAATTTACAGCAATTAAAAGTTTAGAGGATCAAAGTTTAAAATGCGTAAGCTTAATTTAGTACAAAACTGTATTAAAAACTTAATAAATCACTTTGGTAAAACGTACGGGGCAAAAAAGACTTCACAGGAAGTGCAATCAACATCATCCATGGCTTAATCACCTGAGAAAAACATCTTAAAACGGTCAACATAAATTGAGGTGAATTCATAGGTTTAGTCAAAACTTTTATTATATTGGACCACAAGATATCAACCATGTATGCGACATGTTATAACAAATACAACATTCAACATAAAAAGGTATAATACGTTGCCACTAAGCTCAAGAACCACCGAAGCTAATTACATTTAATAGCAGTACATTGCGTTATGTTTAAACACAGGCCCCCGGAGTAATCCTGACCAAGACTACCTTCTTAAGTTCGACATGGTATATAACCGTTTATTATATTATTATTCAATCGGGCCACCCCGTGGGTAGTTGAGCGCTACTCACCCGGATAGATCATTAATCCCAATAGATCTTTTTATAACACTAGCGCGCTCCCTCGACCAGTTCCACCAGTCAAGAGACTGACCGGGTTCATGATAAGTGGGCTTAGAGGCGTAAACGCTACTAGCAACACGTAAACAGGTGATAATCTCACCAAAATACTTGTGTCGCAGGGTTTTTAAAAGCAAGCAATGTTTTCTCACCCGCAATTATAAAACATTATTCAAAACGAGTAAAAGAGTGGGGCTATGTGAACTCACCTTTTACGGGTAGAAAAATCAAAGGAATCAATCAGGTGAGAAACGAATCTCCACGCTCTCGCTACGACAACCTGGATCAATAGTATGACGTTTAAGGAATGATGAGACCACAGATAACGCATAATTTAACTTTCAAGAACAATGCGGAACCAAGGCACAATGTAGACAAACAGCGAATCTCTATATTAACGCACTTTTAAAAGTTATAAGTATAGACAATTATCGGACACTTCATAAACATCTAGAAAATATTTCGTCTTTTAGTGATTATCGTCTTTGTGCATTTCGTCTTTTAGTGTATTTCGTCTTTTAGTGTATTTCGTTTTATATGATGAAGGAGATCTGCTTTTAGTGTATTTGTCTTTTAGTGAAATTTCATCAGTTTAGTGTATTTCGCTCTTTAGTGTATTTTGTCTTTTAGGTGTTTTCGCCTTTAGTGCTTCCGACACATCGAGACGTTTGACATCGATAACTAAAAATGTTGACCTAAACTCGACACTTAACGATTTTTTCTACATTTATCATAAGTGTTTAGAAATAAAAATAAATTTTCGACGCAATTTAAAAATTTTTTTAACGAAATTTCGGCATGACCTTTCTAAAAAATATAGATTTTTCCATTTTATAAATCTCGTCTTGCAAACTATCAATGTCACAAAGAGCATCTTTTAATCAACCACGCAATTAAAATCTAATCCACCCATATTTTGCGACAACACCGCGCAAATATTTGACAAGTCCGTTCAAAACCAAAAGCCTCTCGACATTCAACATACGCTTGAAACAAAAATCCAACATCTAACTTAATCTATTACGCCAACTAATATCAAAGCTCAATATACGATAAAACATAAATAAACTGATATAACCGTAAAAGAAGAGCAATATATAATCAACAAAATCACCATAAACTATTTAATGCAAAGTAAAACTACTTATTATTTTCGTAGGCCATATATAGAGAACAAAAAATATTTAAACTATGAGACTTGAAATTTTTAAAAGAAAACTAGATAAATTATTTTTACAAACGATCCGCTTTGTACACCATGTTGCGGGATGATCATAGTAATCAAAAGTACAACTTTATTAATTAAAAAATAAAGATGACACACGAAAGAAACACGGACGAAGGTAGATTAGAAATCAAAGAACAACCCAACTTTTTTTTAACTAAATTACCTCCGAAATGAACAAACTATCAACACACCAATATAATCTTCATATAGGATGATCAAAGATCAAAATGTATATATATATATATATATATATATATATATATATATATATATATATAATAAATATTTATACTATATTATTTTGATTTAAAACACTTAGTTAAAATATTAAAAGGTGTTAAAGTACTATTTTTGACACGGTTTCGGCAAAAATGTAGGAAAAATAGAGAAATACTAAAATAAGAATAATTTGGCTTCCGGAGCTAAATATGAAAATTTTAATTTCTTAAAACGCTTTACGGATAAAAATCCTAAGCACGGCTCATAGATAGCATAAACGCGGATTTTCGCCAAATCGGCTAAAAGTAAAATACATCTTTTTATTCAAAAGTAGAAATAGGAACAGAGTCGAGATTTAATATTGATCGTGAAAATACGAGATGTTACAAATATGTTCTATGTGCATATGAGATTTAGAAAGTTTTATCACCCATATAGACTTTATGTTAGAGTTTTATAAAGCTTCACATGTGAAAACCCTTAGAAAAACAAGCAAACATTACTTTTATAACAAAGTTGAAAACAATGGGTTGTCCAAATGTTTTACCCGACTTTAAACGACCATAACTTACTCAATACTTATCCTCTTTCAACGAAACGAATTCCTACACTTAGCACTATATCTTAGCTTTCCAACCATTATAATTACACTCCTAAATTCAAACTTTAAGCCACCCAAACAACTGTTGCAAGTTGCGGTGTAATCAGCTATAGTTGATTGACACGCGTGTTTGTACACTTTATATAAAATACCAAACAAACTCCACAATTCATCAAACCTATATAGAAATATTCCTAAGACATTTAAGTATCTAGTGGTTAAAAAAGATTTACCAAACAAATTCCACAATTCATCAAACCTATGTCTGGACAGATTTGGTATACTTTGTAACAAGGTTTAAATGGACTTCTAACACAACAAATCTATAGCGTTAAATTAAAATGATGCATGATATGTTAAATAAGAGTAAACTAAGTTATATAAGACATGATATGTGAGAAATCACATATCCTTTTTATACAAAAAATGACCCTAAAATGAAAAAATTGTGCAAATTATGCTTGTATATTGCTTGTTTTGTCATTTGTGATATGTAGGTACGGATAATGCAAAAATCATAAGAAAATGGTCAAAACCGGGCAAACACGAACACGGGAACGGATAGAGTGTACAAGAGCCAGAAAGTTTCTAGCAATTGGTCAAAACAAGTCAACCTTGGTTAACCCTTGGTCAACCAAAAAACGACAAATCCTTGAAAATACCTAAATAACCCTTAATATTAAACCATTTTCACCAAAAGCCCTTAAATCCATAACACCGTTAGTCCTTTTGTTACTAAAGAACTATCGGTATTGCTTATCATAAACCCCTTTCTACATATTTATCCATAGTAATTAACCCTAACCCCGGGTCCCAATTCTTTTATAAATGATAAAAGCTCAAGTCAGTGTAACGACACAAAAACCCTCAGTCAAACACAATCGCTTGATAAAATTGGGGGGGGGGGGGAAACAATTTTACTGTTTACCGTCTCCCCCATTTCACCCTTCTCATTTTAACTTAATTAAAATGCAATTAACCCTCCCAAGCTCAAATTGACATGGCCACAAGAAGATGCTAGTACCAAGCTCCTTGTCAGCATCAAAGACGTCACAAGAGGCTCATGATTGGTCAATTAGGTCAAGGGGTTGACACGCGTGCTACAAACAAACACACCAAAAGATGGAAATTTACACTAAACTTAGTGTAAAAGAAGCACAAGGCCTCTGACACAAGGATTGCCACGCTGGCAATCCGTGTGATCACATTTTTAATCTAACGGCTAAGACAAGGGATCCAATGATTGGCAATGATTGAAAGGTCAAGATCAGAGCAAGCAGGAGCGTGTGTTGAAGACTAGAAGCTTCTCTCAAGCCTATAAATACAAGACCTCCTTCACTCACATCATCATCTAGCTTAATTTAGGAGTAGTGTAAAAATAGTTTTAGCTTATTGTAATTTTCTAGTTTATAGTCAATTAAGTCTTTGTAATCTTCGTTAAAAAGCATTGTAATTCATATTTCATTTATAAAATTTGAAGTCACTTTTAATCTTGTGTTAGATTCAGTTTACTTTAAAAGCAAAATGGTTTAATAAGCTCTCAACTGTTCTTTTAAGCTCTTAATAAGCTGTTATTTACACTACCTAAGCTAGATTCTCATTAAAGCTCTTAAAGCTTAATGAGCTTATTATCTCTCAAATCCACCCTTAAACATACCACAGCTTATTAATGGAAGGGAAGCCAGTAATGGAAGGGCTTCCAGGACCATACCAGCTTATCATTTGATAAGCTGGAGCTTGTTGATAGCTCAAAAGAGCATTTATAAGCCTTGTTTTGTGCAAAGGCAGTTGTAAGTCCTCTCTTTACATTTTGTAGCTTAAAATTGCATTTTAGCTTATTACTGTTTAATAATAGCTTATTTCTGTTTAGAATAGCTTAATTCTGCTGATTATTGCTCTTTGATGCTTATCTAGTTTATTTGTTAGTTTAGAATCTTAGTTTTCATATATTTGTCAAAAATCAGTTAAAAATTCAGGAATTAGCATAATCTGTTTTGTTATTGTTCAAGCTTATTTGATTTTCAAAATGAGTTCATTAGTTCTGTTTTAAGCCATATATTATCTGGTATTGCTAGTTTGAGCCTTGGATCTTAATTTCATAAGCTAAAATATGAGTTTGAGAATGTTAAAGGGGTGTTTGGCACAAGACAACACTAACTTAAGTTAGTGCTGTCAAAGGTCATTTTGTCCTTTTGATTGATCTTAAATTTCATATTATAGTTTATGAGGTTGGGTTTTAAAGTTTTTATTAAGTTTTATCAGCTTTTGATTAGTTGGAGTATAGGTTGTTTAAAATTTTGGTAACAAGTTCAGCTTATTAGGTATCTTTAGCTTAAATCATTTCTAGTTATCTTTGTTGAATTAGTTCTTGTTTAGTTGTTCTAAAATTTTTAGAAGCAAGTCTTTAAACCTGCACTTTTTGGTTGTGAGTTTTGTGTTTTATAGTCAAATGCATCAGATAGTATAAATAGATTTTAGCCATTTTCTAGCTTAAATTTCAGCTAGTAAAAGTTAGACTTAGCTTTTGAAAATTAGTATACAAGTAGAGTTTAAGCTATATTAGATCTGTTTGTGCTTAATTTGTAGTAAAAAGCTTATTTGCTTATTTGTTTTTAAGTCAAAAAGTAGTACTTTGTCTTTTTATTCAAAAACCAAAAATAGAGTAAAATTAATTTTCAGCCTTTTCAACTAGCTTTTTCATTAAGCATTTGACTTTCAAACTGTTTTTCAAAAGCTGTTTTTAGTAGTGTGTAAGTTAAGCTTTTTAGAGGAACAAGTCTTATTTCCATAAGGATCCGTTTGTGTGCTTAAAAATAAGCTCAAAGTTGCTTAAAAGTATTTTTGGTAGTCAGTTTTCTCATAAGTGCTTATTATGTATTTTAGCTTATGGCTTATCCATTTTGCTTGTTTCTAACTCAAATTAGCTTATTAGGATAGACTTAGGGTAGTGATAGCTTATTTAGGTATTAATTTTAGCTTATTCTAGTTTTCTAGTTAGCTTAGTTAAGTAAAAAGCTTTAAGTCCTTTTTAGTGTAATTGTCAAGAAGATAAGCTGCTTTCAAGCTTATTTAGTAGGTTTTATAAAAAAATTCTTTTATAAATTTTGCTTATTTTTAGCTATTCTACAATTTTACTTTTCAAAGTTTTTGCAAAAATATAAAAAAAGGGAAGAGAGGAAGTCAAGGGTGAACAAGGTTTGAACCCCTGACCTCAACCCTCCTCAACCTTTATAAACGTCTCACAAACACACACACCATCCAACTGCGCCCTTGGGTCTTTTTCAAACTCTTCTCCATTTAAATTCCTTTTATACGCATCTAGTTTTCCTTTTTATACAAATAAGCCGTAACTTAATTCTGGCTTTTTAGGGCTTATTGTGTCAGCTTATTTTTAGTTCTTATTTTTATAAAATCAGTCTTGCTTAAATACACTTTTAGTTATTTTCTTAGATTTTTAAGTCAACGTTTAGTATTTTTAATCATTTATTCTTATTTAAAACTTTAAAAAATCATAAAAAATAGAAACATAATCAAAAAAAATAATTTTCTTTTTTCTAAAATTTTATTTTATCATATTCTAGGCTTAGGTTGAAAATTAATTTCATATAGTTAATATTTTAAAAGTTCACTTTTTAAAAACGGGATTTCGTTCCCGTTTTTGTTTTCTTCGTTTTTAAACTTAAATTACCCTCGTTTTAGAATTTCCTTAGCATTTTCTTTTAAATAGTCATTTAGGATTAGAAAAAAGTTTAGAAAAGCATTTAGGGTTTAATTTTAGTTCAATTGCTTATTTGTAGCGTTTTCTTAATCCCGTTAACGTTTTTTCGTAGTTAGCTTTAATTGTGCTTTTATTTGCTTTCTATTAGGATTTTAGAAAACAATCATCTTCGAACCAATTCAAGTCATTGTCCAAATAACAAACGAGGTCTCAATTTCATAAGTCTTTGGGAAAACGACCCGGTAATCACTTACCGGTTAAACGTGTGATATTTTTGTAGATTTTTACTTTAAATCTTTGTCCTCAAGGATTTTTAGTAAATTTCTTTATACTTTGATATTATACGTATTATAACTTTACACATCAAGTTTTTGGCGCCGCTGTCGGGGATTTGTGATTAAGATTCCTTTGTTTGCATTTGTCGATCGTGATTTGGAGAACTTTTCGTCTTCGAAAGTTACGCTTTTGAAAAAAAATCAAAAATACAAAAAAATATAAAATATAAAAAGTAAAAAATATTTTTCTTTTTCTTTTTATTATAAGTAGAAGTTTAATAAATATAAAAAAAATACAAAAATATTTGCTCTTCCGGATTTTTCGATTTTTATTTTGTTCTCTTAATTACTAAAATACACATCAATTTAATTCTCTTACTAGAGAATTTGTGAATATTCCATCAATAAGTTCTCGAACTTAAGATTCAAAATTTATCGTCTTGTGTCACTTACAAAAAAGGCGCACCTCTTTTGTGAAATAAGTTATTAGGTGGGTTGTTCCACGGAACTACGACCTGAAGGGACAAACGTTTTTAAGGCGATTCGCTCCTACTACATTCCCCGTTTGCAAATTTTACTTAAGGGAGTTACCCTAAGTTTGTTGATTATTCGGTAAAACAAAAATATTTTTGTATATATGTTTTTCTCTCTTCATTTGTTTATTTAGTGCATGCGAAACATGTTATTAAGCTAATGATGTTTCCATATTCACTCGAGGGGGCCGCTAATGATGTTTTTCTCTCTTCATTTGTGTTACTTGTAGTGGGCCTCATGCTTGGTACAATTGTCCTAATACCGATAACAATCAATCTAGTGTTTGTGCGGCAACGGGTACTTACAATCAAGTTAACCCTCCAAACCGTGTTAGTAACCAAATGGCACCACCCAGTTTTGCTCCGGTGCAAAATAATGGTCAAAATAGGTATAATAATAATCAAGGTTAAGGGAATAATTTTAATCGGGGAAACAATTTTCATCGGTAATCAAGGTTTTCAAACTCAAAATAATCATGCTCCAAAATTTTAAAATCAAGGATTTCAAAACCAACCTTTTCAAGTTCCTAATAATCAAGTTCAACAAGAGTTTTCAAATGAGTTTTCAAGTTATAAGAGAACTAATGATCAAATGATGAGAAACATGCAAAATCAAATCAACTCATTGAAAGAAGAAGTTAAGAATGAAATTCAAAACACGATGAAGACTCAACAAGCCGTATTGATGAATCAACAAAATGTCTTTCAAACTAACTTGCAAAATATGTTAAGTAGATTCTTTCAAAACTAAGCCTCAACTTTGGGTACTCTTTCGAGTAACACCATTCCAAACCCGAAGGGTGAGATGAAAGCGATCACTACTCGAAGTGGTATTGCTTACGAGGGACCCTCGATTCCTACTAATCCTTCTCCTAAAAAGGTAGTGGAATGAGAAATCGAGGAGACAACGGATAAGGAGCAAACTAATTTTCAAGGAAGTATCGCTCATATCCCACCTCTGATTAACCCCATTCCTATTTCGAAACCCGATGTTCCGAAGACTTTACCTAAGCCGAATATTCCATATCCTTCAAGACATAATGATCAAAAATCCCATGAAAAA
The DNA here is from genome assembly GCA_026074375.1 of Tanacetum coccineum. NCBI lineage: Eukaryota > Viridiplantae > Streptophyta > Magnoliopsida > Asterales > Asteraceae > Tanacetum > Tanacetum coccineum. The sequence continues at coordinate 6,865 of BQNB010120969.1, read as the reverse complement.
GCTTCAAATCAAATGGAGAAGATCTTTCAAATCTTACAAGATTTGTTCTTCGACATTAGTTTCACGGATGCTTTACTTTTAATGCCGAGATTTGCTCCTACGATTAAGAGTTTGCTCATGAATAAGGAAAAATTGCTTGAATTAGCTAAGATACAGTTGAACAAGAATTGTTCGGCGATGCTCCTCAAAAAGCTTCCCGAAAAGCTAGGAGATCCCAGAAAATTTCTTATTTCATGTAATTTCCCGGGAATGGATGTATGTCACGCCTTAGCCGATATTGGCGCGAGCATAAATCTTGTGCCCCTTTTCCATTTGGAAAAAGCTTTCCCTACCCGAACTTACACCAACTCAAATGACTTTAGAGTTAGCGGATCGATCTATAACTTGTCCTAAAGGAGTCGCCGAAGATGTTTTTGTCAAAGTTGGGAGTTTTCACTTTCCTACTGATTTTGTTGTTGTTGATTTTGAAGCCGATCCTCGAGTTCCTCTCATACTTGGGAGATCCTTTTTTAGGACCGTCCGTGCCTTAATTGATGTGTATGAAGGAGAGCTTATCTTAAAGGACGGGGATGAACGCTTAATTTTTCATGTTGATAAGCATCCTCAAAAGCATGCAAACGAGTTGATTAAAATGATTAATTTTATTGATGTTTCATGCGAGGATAGTTTTGGAGAAGTTTTAAGATTGAAAAAATCAAATCATTTCTTGAGTGGCAGTACCACTCCGCTTTTTGATTCTCGTCCTAGTCTCACATCTTTTGAGACTAGAGATTCTCTTCTTGAGGAGTTCGCCGATGAACTCGCTCTTCTTGACCCATTTCCACCGGGAAATAAGGATGTTGATGTTGAAGCCGAACTTAGAGAAATTGAATTGTTGCTTAACCGTGATCCGTCAACAAATTTTTCACCTATGATTACGATTGATCCTAATCCTAATAAGTTCACCGACGAACCTGCTCCAGCTTGTTTACCTCCACCGGGAGATGATGAATCATTTCTTAAGGAGGATGTTCAAAAAGAAAATTTTCAAGTTTATTCAAACCCTCTTTTTGAGTTTGATGACAATTACAACTCCAGTAACATTAATCCTCTTTTTAAAGAGATGTTAGAGGATGTCGAGAGCAAGGACTCCAATGTTTCTAATTTTGATGAGCCAGTTTTACTTAACACACCTCTTTTCGATGAGGATGAGTGTTTCGATCCAGGAGGCAATATTGATGAGATCGATGCTTTTCTAGCTATTGAAGTTTCTACTAATATTGAGGAAGGTTATTATGACTCAGAAGGAGACGTATTCTATCTTGAGAGTTTTCTTAGTGATGATACCACCCATAATCTCTCTCCCGAAGTGTTTTTCGATCATGAACCACAATGCTTTAAGGATGAATCCGAACTTGATACTTTGGAAAATATGGTTAAAGTTTTTGATCCCGGGATCTGGGAGAAAACTTTTTCTCCATCATATGTGAGATTATCATCTAAGGACCACCATTATCTTTTCTTCACAATTGTTTTCCAAATCCTTTTTACTCATCATGTGAACTTTCTTTTCTCCTGTAGGAGTGAAGACACCATTTTTAATCCCGGCATCTTCGCTTTTCATTTTTCTTCTCAAGAGCCGGTGGCAGTTAAATGTTCAATGGAATTTTGTTTTTCCATTTGTTTCATCCCCAAGGATGAATGAATTCGGGGATCGAGTCAAGCTATGTGACTCGGTTACCAAAAACAAATCACTTCGTGGGAGGCACCCCATGCTTATCCATCTATCTTCTTTCTTATTTCTAATGTGATGTGAGGAGGCTTGTACTCTTCCGATTCTTGTTGTTTGTACTTGTAATTTTTTGTAGGATTGACCCAAATTTTTTAAAGACTCTCGTGTTCGGTGTTTTGTCCCGGTCCACTCGAGCTTCCTAGCCTTTGCTTGCCATTAGTTTGGGGAAATCCAATATCCTAGATTATTATCGACTAACATTTATCTTCTAGCATACTTGATAAACGGCTTGAGATTTTTGTGATACTTTCTCCATGCTTGGATTATGCATTCGACTTTTTGAGTTCTAGTATGGGGTTTTTAAGCCTTAGACTAGGAAACATTGAGGACAATGTTTAATTTTAGTATGGGGTAGTATATCTTCGATATGATCTTACCTACCTTTGCCCGTTGTTCTCACATACCCCGTTTTCCCACAAAAAATTTAAATTTTAAATTATTAATATCTAGTTTATTGTTTATATATATATATAATATTGTATATGTTATATTTATAGTTATATATTTATATATATATAATATATATTATATTTTTTTTTTATTTTTATATATATTATTATATATATTTTTTAATAGATATAGTTTGTAAGTAGAATTCTCTATATAATTATAATAATGAGTTGACTCGTATGGGGAAAATAGTTGACACGAATGTAGGTTTTCTGTTGGTGAGCACGAAAAGTAAATTTTGACCCGACCGGTTTTATACCTTAGCTTTCTCCTTAACGTGTATAGATGATTTTTTTGCTAATCTTTTATACAAGGAGCTATAAAACGCAAGTCTTGCTTAAAAAAGTCAAGACTTTGCAAGTTCTCATAATTGATTTTAAATATGCGAAGTTCGATTTATTAGGCTAAGTATTCACGGGTTTCTTTATTAGAGATTTTAAATTGTGAAGAACAAGAGATGATAGAGTAAAGTATAAGTTTTGATGCTAAACATAGAATAGTTGGATTTCTTTAAGGCTCATAAGTGTTAATTGTGGCTTTTGCTCCCATCAGCTTAATAAACGTTATATAAATAAAGTTTCTTTGATTTTTGCGATTCTTAGTTTAAATCACTTCGTAGAGATTCTTTCTGGTGAAAGTAAGGTACATAGCGAGGTTATGTCAGTGTTGTGGGGAAATAGACTCATGGACCATGGTCGGCTCGCATACCGATGTGACAGTTGTTAAAAGACCACAGGACTTGAAATTTGGCTATAATAATAATAATTATGAAATAAACTGATATGTGTGAAAACACATATCCGTTTTATATCAATAATGACCCATAAAAGACAAAATTATGCTTTAAATGCTTGTATATTGCTTGTTTTGTCCTTGTTATTGTGTAGGTATGGATACAGCAAAAATCACAAGAAAACGGTCAAAGCCGGACAAACACGGACAGGAGACAGAAAAGAATGTACAAGAGGGATTTAATAGCAAGAAAGGTCAAAAGTCAACTACAATCAACCCTTGGTCAACCAAAGTCAACTCACTAAAAGACAAAACCTCTGAAATCCCACAAAAGCCCTTAATGTTAAATCATATTACACAAAACACCCTAAAACCCTAACACCGTTATCTCTTTTATACTTAAGAGATAACGGTCGTTATCAACATATAAACCTAAAACCATATCCTATTAACCAAAACCCCAGCCCAAATCCAACGTCCTTGGCCCAAACCCTTTCTGTAACACCCCCAAAATGGGTCGCAGCGGAATAAGGATCCGGGGCGTGTTACTTCAAGATCAACAGCACAAGATATATATAAGAACGACACAAAAGTCGTTTAAATTGATACATTGGATTTAAATAAAAGACATATTACAAAAGCTTATAGCTTTACTTGTTCTTTGTTTAATATTACAAAAGATAACATAGATTTCCCAAAACATGATGCACATAAATCTTTAACAGTGCAATCCAAAACATAATCCAATGCATCCTTGGCACCTCGTGCCTATTGACCTCCTGAAAACATTGCTTAAAACGTCAACAAAAATGTTGGTGAATTCATAGGTTTATGTATTTAAATTATGTAGGACCGCAAGACTTTCCCGTGATGTTACAACATATGCCAACAATCACAAAACCAGATTACTGTTGCACTAAGCTCATGACACTGAAGCTCAACCTATATTTGCTATTTTAGCAGTTATTTTGCCCGTACAGATGTTGTAACCCGCAACATCCAAGTCCGACATGGTCAACGTTCGTTCCCGGTGATAGCTAATCACCCAAACGGGGAGGTTAATCCCAATAGATCTATTTATAACATTCGCGCTCACATAATGCAATTTACAACTACATCTATGCAATTGACAGTTCATGATAATGGGCTCAGGAGGGTTATCGCTACTTAGGCAAACACATAATCAATATATTTTAAAACACTTGCGTCCACTTTATAAAACAAAGCATGTTTTCACCCCAAATAATAGTAAATCAGTAAAACTGTAAAAAGTGGGGCTATGAACTCACCTTGAGTACTGATAGTCCAAATAACACAGATAAAACGTCACGCAAAACGTTTAGATGCAACCTATTTAAATTAAGGTCGTATAAGTACTGAGTACTTTAATTAATAACATTATATAATCCTATAGTTGTTACATCGTACTATCGTTCGGGCTATCATAATTAAAGAGGTCATGACATGACGTACGAGGAGTTAGGACACTTTAAATCGTAAATCCAACAACTCGTCGATACGCCATCCGTCAGAGGCCTCATAATGAAATCCTAGTAATATAGTACTTTGATAAACCAAATAATTTCTATATAGCAAATCAACCGATAATCGTTTTTAGTAAATCATTATTTATAAAGTGAATACCTTTTTAAATATACTTTTGTAAAAATGACTAATTTGGTTCGTTTGATGGTCCGTTGCTCGCGTTTCTTAGTCCACGTCTTAGTAGTAGACGATTGTCAAGATTATATATTTCAAGTTTTAAGATTCTGGTGTGAAATTTATTTAATGTTCACTATAGCTAGTTTAGCGTTTTTATGTTTTAATTAGGGTAAAAACTTGTTAATCGTAATAACTTAATTCGTTTTTTAATCCCGATTTTACGTGATTTCCTTCGAGTACGTCTTTGTTATTAAAATATGTCTTATATTTTAATAAAGTTAATCCCACTGATGAATAGTGCTTTTTACTGTCTGTTTTATAAAATTACTTTTATAGACTTTCATTTATCGTTAAACGTCGTTTAGTTTATTCGTTATAGTTCCGTTTTAAGCGATTCTTTCGGTTAGTACAAATCCCGTATTAAAGTTATATCATATTTTAGATGTTTTAAAAATATTAGTTTCTATAATGAATTGTAAACTTTTATAAAATAGTTTTTTATAAAGGTATTATATTCGATTAACATCTCGTAATTAACGTATCTTTTTCGTTATAAATCGGTTTTTCGAGTTTCTTATCATTTTGGAATCGTCATGAGGCGTATTATTTTTATATGAGGTCAAACCCACTGTATGAAATTCGAATTAAAACAGCCCTTTAATTATCCAAATGTATTCATTTATAAAAAGCTTGTTTTATTAACTTTATAAACCCTAATTTATACTTAAACATGTTTATACTTAAACCATATGTTAACATACTTTTACATTCATTTTTCCATGATATATATGACCATATGACATAAGAAAAAGTGCATAAATTCATAAACATAAGTAAGAACTCATTTTACATATTAAAAAGTCCTAAGTGGTGATTTAGCCATAATTAACATGTAACACATAAAATCATGATAATAAAAAGTATAAAGGAATTAGGAAGACCTTAGGGATGATGTATGAGATGTGAAATGAATGCTAAACCCGTGTTTAGACTCAAAACCAAAGCTTACAAGCTTATAAACCCTAGATTAGGTTTGAAACCCTAATCTTCCCTTTTCTTCTTTAATCCTTGCAAATGGTGATCCAAGGCTTGTAAATGATTTAGTGTGCCTTAGGATTGATGTGTAAAGGGTTGTATGGATTGTATAAAAGTTTTGTATGGATTGCTTATGGTTGTTATTTTGGCCGTGGGTTTTAGGATACAAAAGAGAGAAAGAAAATAATTTTGCTAAGTAAAAGAGTATGAAACTTCACTTATGCATGCATGAATATATATAGGAAGAGGTTATAAGATATTTACTTGCAAAGTTTGACCAAGAAATTCAAAGGGGGAGGGATCTTGGGCCGTGGGTTCAAGGGGACAAGGGAGGAGGGAAACAAGGGCTTTAAAGCTTATGTTTGTTGGTTCCCTTAAGTAGGAATCATCCCATGAAGTTTAGGGATGATGTTCCTAGCTTATTTTCTTTTATTTCTTTTTAGTTTACTTGCATTTTATAAAAAGAAAGTATAAGTAAAACTTTTAATTAAAAGTAAAGTGTAGTTTTTATATAAAAGTTTACTTTGTAAAGTCTTGGTATTTTGTAAAGTATTTGTTATCTTGTATAATCATATGAGATGTGTATAAATATATACATATGCCTAAAGTTTTATAAACTTTGATCATTGTATATAAACGTAGGTATTTGTTGAAGCGTACGTTAATTTTTAGGGTTCCGGGAAAACCTAATTGTCATTTATCGCGAAACGTAAACACTTTCACGTATCCGATAAAATAACTTATGAAACGTTAATAATTATTCTCAAAATAATTGCTTAACCCTTGTTTGATGTAAACAATAAATTGCTTGATGCCCGTTTACGTTAACTGATCATTTTTAGTTTACGCGATTTAACTTAACGATTTCCATTAAAAACAAACGCGTATAATACTAAAAATAAATAGTGACTTTATTAATGTCGTACATTGTCCTAAAACACGGGGTGTTATATCATTTGTAAGGGCGATTTATACACATTTAACTTACACAGGCGATCTATACATAATTGCCAAAGGAGATTTATACGTTTTTGCTTGGGTGATTTATACGCTTTACTAAGGAGAACTACACACATTTGTTAAGTGAATTATACGGTTGTTCTTTGATTTGTAAAATTCCGTAAATATTCAATTTCTCGGTTTTATCAGGAATTGTAAAATCCTGTGTATTTCATAAGACTTTAATTTCATTAATCAAAACTCACTTTAACACAA
>BQNB010120968.1:7281-18840 GCA_026074375.1 Tanacetum coccineum | reverse complement strand
AGACGTGTATGGTTATGTTTAGAATGTATTTCATTGTAATTAATATGTTTGACTAAATACTTAGGAAAGTATTGTAAGCCCATTAGGTCTTCTTGGTGTATAAAAGGAGGTCCTAGGGTATAGAGAAAAGTAGTTCATTCACATACACATCTTTTAGACACATATTCCATACATTCCTCATAGCTTTAAGGTTTTTGTAACCCCAGTACTATTCAGAGTACTCGTATTATCTTTATAATATTAAAGCTTTTTGTGAATTCATTGTTATACATACTTTTTGATCACTTAAGACTAGATTCCGCATAGTCTTTTGTGAAACCTTCAACAAAGTTTCTCACATTATTATCTTGTGATTACCAAGGTAATAATAACCTTTTAACCAAAGGTATAGATCCAGAGTTTGGGTTCAACAAGATCAACCCCAAACGTATCCCCTCCCCATCTTTTGGCTTGGTTGGGTAGCCTTGCCAACCGAATGAATTGAGTGCCTTTGTGTGCAGGGATGGAACTTAGAAGGAACCGAGAGGGGTTGTGGCCCTTCAAAATTTTCGACCTTATGTATATTTTATAACTTTTATATATGATTATAGTCAATTTTTTATACAAATTTTTATAGTAGTGTATATCGGGCCCTCTAAAATAAATATTTTTCAAGTTCGGTCCTTGTCACCTTAAACTAGTTTCGAATAAAACCGATGATAATTGTGAATGTAGCAACTAAAAATTTCTGTAAGGCCAACGTAGCAACAAGAAATTGCATATTTATTAAAAAATGAGGGACTAGAAGTGCAATTTGGACATGTGGAATTGACTTGGAGTCAACCCAGTTGCCTTTACTCTTTTTCTAACTGCATTTCATCGTCCATTTTCATTTGCATTCTAACACTTTACTCTCAAAAACAAATTTCATCCATTTTGATAAACTGTAAGTCTTGTTGTTCTTCTAATACTCCATTGATTGCTTTTGATATTGTCTCATTTTGTATTTGCTCATCTTATAAGTTATAACTTGCTATTCTGTGTGATTATATATCTCTTAAAAAAGATGTTGTGTGGTTATTATTGTTCTAAAGCATTATAAGTGATTATTACATCTAGTGGCCCAAATGACCAAAGACCAAACAACTTATAATAGGTCAAAATGCATTTTAAATTGGTCACTGTGATTATTGTTCTAAAGCATTAAAAGTGAATTACTCGTATACCAAATATTCTGATTATGGGGATTGAATTACACAATCACACATTTTGGGTGCCTTTAGTGAATAACTGAATATTGTATTTTCAATTTTTGTAAGAGTAAAGTGCAAAAATCATCCCTGTGCTTTTTCGAAAATCGGGTTTACATCCCTCCGTTAAAAAAAGACTAGTAAACATCCATGTGTTATTTTTTGGGGACACTATACATCCCTTGGACTAACGGTGCAAATTTTTTGCTCGTTAATCACTAACGAAGGTCTAAATTTTAACGGTGCAACTATATAAGAGGGTATTTTGGTATTTTTGCTACCCATGGATGATTTTTGCACTTCTCATTAAATTATTTTTTTTAATTTAAAAAAATTTACATTATTATTCGAAAAAAAATTAATTTTTTTTACAAAATCATTAAAAAAAAATTCGCACTTTAAAAAATTTTAATTTTTACGAAAAATTTTACGAACCAATCTTAATTTTATGAACCAATCTTAATTTTTACGAAAAATTTTACAAACCAATCTTAATTTTACGAAAAAAATTTAAAAACTTTTTTAAAATTTTTACGAACCAATCTTAATTTTACGACAAATTTTACGAACAATCTTAATTTTTACGAACCAATCTTAATTTTACGAAAAAAATTTAAAAATTTTTAAAAATTTTTACGAAAATTTTTGTTCGAAAATTTTTAAAAAATTTTACGAAAATTTTGGTTCGAAATTTTTACCAAAATTTTACGAAAATTTTGGTTTGAAAATTTTACGAAAAATTAAAAATTTTCGTAAAATTTTTTAAAAATTTTCGAACCAAAATTTTCGTAAAAATTTTTAAAATTTTTTTAAATTTTTTTCGTAAAATTAAGATTGGTTCGTAAAAATTAAGATTGGTTCGTAAAATTTGTCGTAAAAAATTAAAATTTGTCGTAAAATTTTCGAACCAAAATTTTCGTAAAATTTTTTAAAAATTTTCGAACAAAAAAAAAATTAAGATTGGTTCGTAAAAATTAAGATTGATTCGTAAAATTTGTCGTAAAATTAAGATTGGTTCGTAAAAATTTTAAAAAAGTTTTTAAATTTTTTTCGTAAAATTAAGATTGGTTCGTAAAATTTTTCGTAAAAATTAAGATTGGTTCATAAAATTAAGATTGGTTCGTAAAATTTTTCGTAAAAATTAAATTTTTTTAAAGTGCGAATTTCTTTTTTAAGATTTTGTAAAAAAAATTAATTTTTTTTCGAATAATAATGTAATTTTTTTTAAATTAAAAAAAAAATTTAAGTGAGAAGTGCAAAAATCATCCCTGGGCAGCAAAAAGACCAAAATACCCTCCTATATAGTTGCACCGTTAAAAATTAGACCTTCGTTAGTGATTAACGAGCAAAAAATTTGCACCGTTAGTCCAAGGGATGTATAGTGTCCCAAAAAAATAACACAGGGATGTTTACTAGTCTTTTTTTAACGAAGGGATGTAAACCCGATTTTCAAAAGAGCACAGGGATGTTTTTTGCACTTTACTCTTTTTGTAATAAAAAATGGGTTTAATCTTCCAAAAAACATAAGATTGCAGATTTTGCTGTATAATACACATGGTATTGTGGAGATTGGAGAATTTGATGGAAAATCACACATTTTGTTTTTGATTATTTTTGGGGATAATAAGTTAACATATAAACCAGAGTCGCATTATAATTTGATCTATTATTGCCTACTCTTTCTGATCATCTTTACTTGTGTGCACAGCTCGATCTCATCATTGATAATGGCTACTACGTCCGTTCCTCATCGGTGGAAATATGATGTTTTTGTAAGTTTTAGAGGTGATGATATCCGGAAAAGTTTCATGGATCATATGTTCAACGATTTCAAGCAAAAAGGAATTCATGCTTTTAGAGATGACAGAGAGTTGCCTAAAGGATAAGAGATATCTCCTCATCTCTACAAAGCCATTCAAGAATCCAGGTTTTTGATAGTTGTATTCTCCAAGAATTACACTTCTTCATCATGGTGTCTGAGGGAACTAGTCAAAATACTCGAGTGCAAGCAGACTCAAAATCCCAAACATGAGGTTGTGATTATCTTTTATGATGTTAAACCTGATGTAGTGAGGCACCAAACTGATAGCTATGCTGAAGCTATTCACAAACATCAACGTTCAAATAGACCAGAGGTCGACAACTGGAAGAAAGCTTTATTCATGGCGGCTAACTTATCTGGATGGGATCTCGAGGACATGACAGATGGGTAAATTCTTGTCTTTGTGTAATCAGTCTTATAGCTCTACTAAAGCTTAACACTATGTAGTTTCTCTTACTTATTGTGTCTTTAATTTTTGGTTAATAGGTATGAGTCCAAGTTCATTGATCGCATCTCCAAAGAAATCCTCAATAAGTTATGTGCGAGACCCTTGCATGTTGGTGAAAACCTTGTTGGCATCGATTCCCATTTAAAAGAGTTGAACATGCTACACTTCGTTAAGCCAGATAAGGTTAACAAGATCTTCAATGGCATGGACTTCATAGCAGCCTCCTTTTCTAACAGATGGGTGGGCCCTGATCATGGGTGCATTCCTGTTAAAGCTCACAGTTAAAGATAGTTTCTGACAGCATCTGTTTAAAAGGAAAAAAGCAATGTTGACATGAGAAACTCACAGAAATTCTTTGCAACGGATATTCTTTCTATCCGACACCTTTATAAGTAGCTTACTGGAATACCAAGCAACATATATTAGAAGTGGGGAAATAGATGCTTATGTGTGTATTACTGATACAGTCATACAGATTTACCATTTTTTAATAAATATTATCTTGCCCTCGAACATTAGTGTTTGTGCAGTAGCGTTTTCTAGATCCCTGAAAGATGACCCGGAAAAATAAAATAATTTTAATTACATTCTCAGAGCTTATAAGACATGTCAATCAAGGTTTCTGATTAATTACAAAACCAAAGACCAATAGTCATAGGCAGAGTCAAAAAGATCAAAGTTAAGACCAAAAATAACACTAGAGACAGCTTTGTCCATTCATGAAGTCACTTAAAGATCTCAGCATTTTACTTATCGAATTTAGTCAGACATATTGAAAAGAACCACGTCTTTTTTCATTAACAGCTGAATGGGACAAGGGAAATCTGATTCCTAAAGCCTATAGAAAAGGTCTGATGCTATTTAAGTGCCATTTTATACATAACTGTTTCAATTACTAGCGTACGTATTTTACTAATAGATTAGTTATGATATTCTTGGTTCTGCTTTACAGAACGTTAGATGGACATATAAGTAAATTTCGCTCAAATTTCAACCAACTTGTGCAGTTCAGCATTTCCACATTCCGATATTGCTTTTGATTTGCAGGCTCTTTTATGTGGACTTTCATATTATATTTTCTGCCTTCATTGATTTGGATGACTAAACTATTTAGGCCTGTACCGCACAATTATGCTTGACCGCTATGTAGTGATGCCATTGAAATAGGAACAACATTTCAAACATAAATATAAACAAGAAATCTTATGAAACAAGAGAACGAACCAAAACTGCCATAGGCACATGGTAATTTGTTTTGCGGAATTCGCCAATCACTTGACTAATCTGTGAATGTGTCCTCCTGCATAAACAGAACATAACAAATGATTAATCATGTTTTATATTGAGCAGAACGTGATTGTTGCATTTTACCATAAATTGTCGATACTTGTATCTACATACATGTCTATTGATGTAGAAGTCTAGTGAAACAGAACTCAGTGGTGTGCATTTTTCAATTAGAATAAAGCATACAAATAAATAATAATAGTCATATATCACATCATCAATTCCGTTGTCATTATCACATCAAACACATCTTTTTACCAAGCACCATTACAGACTAAAAATTGCTTTTAACTTGCTGTTTATGCAACTGATGAGAGTATACCATGATAACCAATCTGCTATCCATATAGCTAAAGAATCAAATCTTTTCATGAAATGAACACAAACATAGAAGTTGACTATACTCTCGTAAACAGCTGTATGGATATGCAAACAAGACCACCCATCCAATTAGCCTATCTATATCCGTACAAGACACCAACCAGGTAATAATATGACATAACCACGACATAAGAGTTGTACCTAAGCTCCAATTAAGTATCGTTAAGACGGTCTTCTTAGCAAATCTCACTTGTTACTTGTTCTTATCCTATAAAGGGATTTCCTATTCATAATAAACTTTCACAGTTGTACTTAAATTCCAATCTTCAGGTGCTGTACTGCAGATACCAGCAATGTGCTAAAACTATATCTATGAACATACGTAGAATCTCAAATATGTTGAGCGGAATAGTCTTACGTGGCATAGTAGATGACAGGGCCTCTTATCTTCTTTAGTGTCATGTTGTTTGTATCAGAAAGAGTCGGCATCATGTTACCTGCGATTAATTCAGATAGGAAACTGGTGTTTAAATTATATAGAATAATCACATATACTAATCGTCTTCAACAAAATGGAAGCTTTAGCTGAACCCAACCCTTGTAGTACGTTGTCTTAAACACGTCTTCACACTAACTATGGAAAGACATGTGTATTAAGCACTATAGAAAATACGTGTGGTACAAAAACACGACACACCAAAAGTATTATGTTTCCATGCATTTTAAAAACTTAGTAGCAAATATGGTATTTAGGGGGTGTTTGTTTTGGCTTGTATAGCCGGCTTATCGCTCATTTGGTTTTGAGCTTATGTTTCATAAGCTCACTTTTTGTGGCTTATTTAGAAACTTTTCGGTTTATATAAGTTCATTATAACATAATAAACTTATATAAGACGAAAAGTTTCAAAATAAGCCACAAAAAAGTGAGCTTACGAAACATAGGCTCAAAACCAAATAAGCGATAAGCCGGCTATATAAGCCATAACAAACGAAAACCATAGTTTCCGACCTTTTGGGCAACGAATCCATGGGGTTTGAGCCCACCCCCAAACTAATATTGTAAACTAAGCCGGCTATATAAGCCGAAACAAACACCCCCTTATTTTTTGGGTAACCATAGTTTCCGACCTTTTCGGAAACTAATCCACGGGGTTTGAGCCCACCGCCACACAAACTCAAACAAGGTAAAGCCCTCCCATTTTTCATACTTTAAAAAAAACGATACATAAGGTTGGTGAGACCGGCTATGGCCTAGGCATCAAGCATTCAGGGGGCATCAACTTGTTGGTGTTGTGAATTGATGATGTTTGATAGAAAAAGAAGAATAACAAAGAAAGAAAGATAAACAAGTTGCCGGAAAAAAGGAGGTTAAAATGAAGATGATGAAAATTTTCTTCTTGTGGTCACGTGGGCTACAGTAAAATAAAGTGAGAACTGAGAAATGTGTAAAGTAGATAGATGCCTAGGAAAATGAATATATATTACTAATTGACTTCTTTTTCTGTTTCTTTTTTCTAGTTATTTGACTTTTGGCTGGATTGTAAATTTAAGTTATGCAAATTGAAAAGTTAGTAAAATAGTAGGGTTATTTTCAGAAGTCTTATAAAAAAAATTGGTCGTTAAACGTATGTTTGTTAAGGACGGAGGGTGTGAAGAAGCTTTTTCAAGGTTGACGTGTGTTTAAATTACCGACACATTAGCTTTCATACATTTCCAGCATTTTCATATATTATATGTTATTGCCTAAAAAAAATATTTGAGCCCCCCTTAATAAAAATCCCTGGCTTCGTCTCTGTTCCCGGTCCCAGTAGGCGACTCAAGTAGCGCGTGGAAATGACCATCTTGTTGAGCGCGATCGAGCGTGGCGATGACTCCGGACATGAAGCTGGGAGCTGTACGGCCGGAATGGGAACTCGATCAGGATGCCGCCGATGTTGGTTAGGGTTGGTTTTCAGGGTTTCGATGATGATGATGAAGAAGACATGTTTGGTGTTGGTTTCATTTTTGATTTTTTTTCAATGAGAAATGAATTTGGGTTTTAGGGGCTTTTTATATAGCAAAATTGTTTTGGCGGGAAGTTACTTTTGGAGGGATATTAAAATTGAAATTGACCGGATTTAATTAATGACGGAGGGAATTTATATTTTTAAACTCATTACCCATCAAGACCAAAATTACCACTCATTTACCAATCCATACTATATTTACTCAATTTATCAAAATGAACACTAACACACTCAGACCTTAGGCGCGCTTATGGATTGAAACTCGCTACTTGTTGTTGTTTGCGTTATCGTGTTTGTTACAAATAATTGCGGCGCGTTTTGGAAATTAAATGAGGCGCGTCCGTAAAAAAACGCGTCATATATTGTTAAACACACCTTGTAATTTATCTTTTTGTTCACTTTCATGTTGGAGAACGAAACGTGCCTTTAATTTGTCATTTCTTAGTTTTCTTGATAGGAAGCGCGCTTTAAATAAATTAGACACTAAACCAACTCGCGCCAGTGTTTGTCTTTAGTGATTTTTGAGGATTTTTCAAGCGCGTGTAACTAAAGAAATGCGCCTATTTAATACGTAGATAAACAAGAATCACTGATTAATATACGTGTCTTTGATCCAATGGAATAACTTGTTTAGGCTATTTTCGTAAAATATATATGCGCCTTCTGTTTTTGTAAAACAGATTCATAAATGGTCCGTTTAAGAAATTTTCTCTTTTATTTTTGTTATAACGCGTTGAGTGAAAAAATAAGTGGGTCGGGTTGGGTTGCGTGTTTATATGGGTTTTGGTTTAAATGGGTCCGGCTTTAGATGAGTTATTTTTTTAAACCAATTGTTTAAATGGGTTGGGTCGGGTCTAGATGAGTTTTGATTAAAAAAATTAAAATTTTCTTTTCTTTTTAAGCAAAGTATGAAAAATAATTATAAAAAGTGAAAAAAAAAACAAATTGTCTCGCTAGACCCGTTGGGTAATTGTCATGTAATTGCACTTTATATCAAATAACCAACTAGAGTTGTCTTAATATTTAGGGAGACCCAGCTAGACTCATTTCCTAATAGATATTTACTCAACTAGACTCATGCTTAACTAATGGGTCTCAAATTGTCACCTTTAGCGTTGACATAAATAGCCCTGGGGTTCTACGTAATGTTTAGATTTGTGAAAAGTGATTTTTTATGAAAATGCACCTAGTACTTAAAACTAGGGATGACAATTGAGTCGTGTTCGTGTTAACATATTCGGGTTGATAGGTTGGCGGGTTAATATAATCGTTTATTCATCGTGTCAAAAAACTCAAACTTAACACGGACGTGCGTGACACGTGTAACCCGTGTATGACCCGTTTAATCTGTTTACGTAAATATGTTAAACGTAAATGAAGGTTGATGGTTTGTCGATTCAACTAGTTTAAATTAAAAAATGATATAACGATTAAAAAAAGTAATAAAAAATACAAATAATTATACAACAATCTGAGTGATATTTGAGCTATAATCGTAACTTATCATACATAACTAAATACATCAATCCAAATCGCAACAAAAGAGGTTGTATGGATTCGAAAATTCATTTATGGGCTTGATGTTGTTCCCACAATTAAAAAACCAATAAATATGTATTGTGATAATACTGGAGCCATAACAATAGCGAAATATCATGGAATCACTAAAGGTGTAAGACATTTTCACCCAAAAGTTCACTATCTTCGCAAAACCATTGAAATGGGTGATGTGAGGATAGAAAAAGTTGACACAAATGACAACCTAGCTGACCCTTTTACGAAGGCTTTAGCATTTTCTAAGCATTCTGAATTGACTAAGATAATAGGAATGATACCAGCTAGTAGTCTCATGTAAATTTGTGTTTTATTAGTATTTGGATAATTTTGAAATTGTAAGACAGTTTTTAATTTCTGATGAATAAAATACTTGGTACTTGATTTTCATTCATATAATAACTGTTATTCTATATTTACATGTTTAATCCATAAATGATTTATCATTTTAAATATGTCCATTGTCGGTTAACTAATATGGGAATATAGTTACACAAGACAAATGTGAGTGTTGGTTATGGATTGTGCCCGCCAAACGCATGTGTATTCACAAGAAATGCATATTGGATATCCTAACTTTCAAAAATTTACTTTTGGATCTTTGTCATGAGTAAGATGTTGAGAAATGGTTTAATAAGTCATCCTTAAACTTGAGATACAAACAAGTTAAGTTATGTATGTGTGGATATCACTTTTTAAGTATAAGTCAAATGCTATCCTGAATAAGGTAGTTATAAAAACTATTCTTGGAAGTGATGTGAAGCAACATCTACAACACTTGTATTCAATAAAAAATTTATTCCTTCACTTGATATGTGCAGAAAGATACCATGGGTCTTTTCCAAAATTAATCAAATGATTGCATGGCAGTGCCTAAAGGGTAATTTAAGATGATTCTTAATTATATTTGGTAAATCTGAATTATTTCTACAACGAGAAACAGAATGTTAACAATATGGAATGAGTTAGGATCCATATCCATGGTTAACAGTATCTAGAACGAAGGAATGATAATAGCAAGAAATACATAACCATTAAAGCTGAGATTGTTCTTGAAACTTTATCTTAAGTATTTCTAATCTAAAGGCAATACGAGTGGTGCTAGACGTTTCTATTATCAGTATTAATGCTGTCTGCTACACCAAACTCCCAAGTGGGAACTGTTGGAATAAGGTAGTTGGTTACGCGTTAAATACATTAGAAATACATGAGCCTATTGGGGGCACACACGTTAAACACGAAGAGTATGTTTTACTTCACGAAATGTATTTAAATAGTGGTTAGTTATCGTTACTTTTAATAACTATCATAACGGATATTTAAATAATAAACCAAGGGACTAAAACTGGATTAAATCCGAACCCTAGGGTGCCTATTATAGCTGAACCCCAAGAGGGTTCTAGAAGGGGTGTTTGGTTCGGTTATGGAAAGGGGGAAAAAAGAAACAAGTTTCCTTGTTGTACATGAATTAGGCTTGGGTTTGTGCCTATATAAACACATACCCCATACCTCATTCTTAATTCAATTCAATCCTTAAAATCACAAAGATTATTCGGTGCTCCCCTTTCTCCCAAAAACCCCAACCAAAACCCTAATACTCTTATTAGCTCTAGCATGACCTTGAGACGCCTGGAGCTGCTCGGTAATGCCTAAATGTGCCATCAGTAGCATAACATGAGTCAAAAACTCACCCCCTTTCCTAAGCCCTTGCTCGTGATGAAATCCTCAGTAGTGAGTAACAGTAGACGCTCTTTTTCCATCTTTTTCAAAGTTAACGAGGGAGCCTGCAACCATTAAACAGTCAAGATTTTCATCGATCCCCCTTCACTTTACTAGAGAACACTTCAAGATAATCAACTTCCGGTAGCTTTAGAAATGCTTCAAAATTTTCGGTAATAAGACCTTTTTCTTTGAAAAAACACATTGCTTCAGCACATGATCAGGACAATACCTATTGGCAACATAACAGGGTAAGTCACGAGAAGATACACTAGATAGTCAGATATATGCTTGCTTTCCCTAGGACATATATCCATATCAGAATCATCTTGATTATATATTGTTGATACTCCATAGAATAACATTAGAAACTTTGTTGTATGTCTTGTAACTACGTATTCAGGATGTATAATATTATTGACTGTAAGGGCGAGTTTAGCGACCTCCTCCATGTTTACATAAAACCCCTATGACTTTGTTGTATGTCTTATCTATACTACTTTATAAAGCATTTAGCCCGTCTATTTTTGGAAGTCTTAAAAAATTAAGTAAAAAATATTACTTTATTGGAAAAGATGTAAAACCATTAGAAAATGTTCATCATACACATTTAAAAGCTTTTAAAATCCTTTAATAGCCAAAACTTATAACAGCCTAAAACATGTAACAACCAATTAAATGGTAAAGTTGTAACGTGTCACACCCCTAAAATGCGGAATATTAATCGGATCATGGGTCAAGGGGGTGTCACATCATCATACAAGATTCTAAAATTATAAGTCACAACATGACATTAAAAGTCATACATTACTGGTGCTTGACAAAATATCAAAGCTGTACGTAGGCCTACGATTTAAAGTACCGTACATGACATGAGTTTAAACAACGACTCACACTGACAAGTTTACAAGTTTCATGACATGACCAACAAGCACCATTTTTATAAACAACACAAAAGATCGCACATCCGCTTGATATCCTTCGGGCTTCCAACCTTCAAAGTTAAGCATTATTACCTGAGATTAAACATGAGAAAACGTCAACAAAAAGTTGAGTGAATAACATAGGTTTAAGTAAATATCATAAAAATGGGAACACAAGTATGTAATAATTTCATGGGAAAAATCAAGTATTATTGCACTAAGTACATGATACTGAAACCTTAACTCATGA
>BQNB010120967.1:0-20539 GCA_026074375.1 Tanacetum coccineum | reverse complement strand
AAATTCGATCTCAGAAAAAATAGAGTCACAATCAGATAAGAGAAGACGTAAATCATTAAGCTCATGACGTGTAAGATTCTTAGGCGACGTTTTAGATATATTTTCCTTAAAAAGTCTAGTCAACTCTACTGGATCGTCCTCGAGATCAAAGTAAAAATGATCATACTCCGGTGGAGATATGATGTGAGCGAGTTCATCGGCAAACTCCTCATGATAAAAATCACTCCTATCGGTAGGAGGAAACGGACCAATCGAAAGATCAAAATGAAGCGATTCATACTCAGGAAGAGAAAGATCAGAATGAGAAGTGGTACTGCCACTACTCTTCTCTTTGATATGATCGACATCAAAACAGAATGATTCATATTCTGGAAGAGAATGATCAGAATGAGAAGTGGTACTGCCACTACTCTTCTCTCCGATATCAAAGCAAAATGCTTCATAAACAGGTAGAGAATCATCAGAATGATAAAGAAGGGTGTCGGTCTATTCCAAGAGAGAGTCACTATCCCCGAAGGTGGCTTAAATGCCCATGATTGGGACGAGGTAACAACCTCGGATGGCAGGCTGGCAATGGTCCGATCCGCCAATTGATGGACGCCACGTGGCTTTCTCAAGTGTTTAATAAACGCATCATATATCCTCTAGTCATTTCTCGTACACGTTCTTTTAATTAGAAATTGAGAAGATATAAGGGTGCCACGTGTTGGCTCTTGATTAGCCCGAGAGAAATTTAGTGGAAGTGAGAGTGGGGGTCACTCGCTCTTCCTGAATTATTTTTGGAACGTGACTATCACTTGCCAAACATTGCAGCACATCACAACTATACAAATTGATATCATAAATTTGTTTTTGGGCCGCTTATATATCCATCTGTATTGGGCCGAGTTAATAATTTCCAACTGCTGTGCCGGATCATTTTGTCTTGGGCTGAGATTATACTTTTTTATCTTGGGCTGACGTAGTTAAGTATTATGTCTTGAGTTTGTAGGTCAGTCCGACCCATATAAATGGTGTCAGGCCGGCCCAATAAAAGATAAAGGTTCCGTTTAACTTGAATTTCCGTGCTCTTTCCAATGGCATGCTCGGGAAATATTAACGACTTCGTCTTGATCTTGAAAAACATGTAGACGTCTTTAAATCCTAACCGAAAGTCTCCGTTCTTGCACCGTTTTCAATCTTTTGTACCTGCAAGACATAACAACACAAAACAAACATATTTGCAATATAGTTAAGCATATTTTAGTGTTATTAGTCCGTTTATTAGTGTTTTCCGGGGTATAAACGATGTGTGTTTCAGCACACATCAAATTCCCCCACACTAAGCCATTGCTGGTCCCACACGCAATGTTTATAAAACACGCCCAAAAATAAATAATTAAAGCCCCCTTACTTATGACCCCTCATAATCAAACAAGAACAGAAAAGATCCATTAAGAAGGTTCAAAAATTATTTATTTTGAAAACGCACCCGTTTTAACCGCTTATTAATAGATAAAAACTAAGCTAAAAATGTATTAAAAATATATGAAAGGCTTAAAGAACGGGAGTTCGTTATCCTTGATTCTCACAATCCCTAAACTAAGCTTAAAATGAAATTACAGTTAAATATAAGATTAGATGCTAACACTACTCATAAATGCTAATTGTGTAAGTGTAAACTAACTTTTCGCTCCTATTATTCCTAAATCCTCTAAGGATTTTATTATTATTATTATTGGTGACAAATAAATTATGTCCTTATTATCATAAAAGTGCCCAGTTTAGACCATAATTAGTTTGAAATTCTTTTCTAAAGAGACAATATGGTGAGAATAAGGTCCACATTAAGGTTTTAATTTCGCATGATTTAGAGGTCATCCTTTTTATTTCATCCGAAATAACTCAATTACGAGTCTAGAGATGAAGGCTTTATTTAGATAACCCCGGAGTCGAAATTTGGCTTTATTATTATTATTACTATTATTATTATTATTATTATAATGCAACAATATTAGTCTTTGGTCCTTTAAACAACTGACACATCGGACGTCCTAACTGACAAGAGCCAGTAGTCTTATTTCGACCTCAGAAATTTCCTCGACCTTTTTGAAGGATGCAACATCAGGCGTCCTAACCGACAAGATGCATCAAACTTTTATCAGTTTCGGATTAACATTATTATTATTGTAACCTCCACCCTTTAAACGACTGCAACATCGGGGGTCCTAACCGACAAGAAACAGCGGTCTTTTTCGGCTTCAGTTTATTACATTATTATTATTTATTATTATTATTTTTACAGCCAAATTTCAAGTCTTGTGGTCTTTTAACTACCTAGACAACGGGAGCGAGCCGTCAGGAATCGATAGCCTATTTCCCCACAACAGTGACAGAACCTCGATGTGTTCCTTAATTTCACCAGAAGGAATCTCTACGAAGGGATTTAAACTAAAAATCGCAAAAACCAAAGTAACTTTATTTATTTAACAACTATATAACTTTTATTAAGCTGGTGGGAGCAAAAAGCCACATTTAACCTCTATGAGCTCTAAAGAGATCCAACTACTCCACGCTTAGCATCTAACTTATATTCAACTCTATCATTTTTCGTTCTTTGGAAAATTTTAAAGTCTTGCAAACGCTTAGTCTCGAAAGCTAAAGGGAAAGCTAGAGTGCAAAACTCGGTCAAGTCAAAATATCCCTAGTTCTACGGGCCTACTTATTCACACATCGAACAATAACTGAAAGAGATTTTTTTATATAGCATAAAATAAAGCAATATTTAGGTTAAAACGGGGTTGCGAGGGACACAGACGGGCACAGGTAAGAACATATTTCTGCAGAAATCCCCCCACACTTAGAATGGAACATTGGCCTCAATGTTTAAAAATATCGGGTTTTACCCCCACACTTAGGAACGGAAAAGGAAAATGCAAAAAATTCTAAGTGTGAAAAGGGAAACAAAATTAGATATATATATGATCAGGATTAAGAATTCCCAAGATATAAACATGAAGATGACCGGAGACCGCGTGATTGGAGGATTGAAAACAAGCACGGAGGTCTACAAGATCATAGAGAGTCCTGCAAGCAAAAATGGGCACCCACAAAACACAAGGAGAAAATCACTCCCCCACACTTATTCATTACTAATACTACTACTAAACTAATATATTATTATTACTAAGAAAGATAGAAAGAAGAAGAGAACACGGGTTGCCTCCCGAGAAGCGCTTGTTTTTGTTTGAGTCTCTAGCTTGACTCTAGGGTTATTTCACTTTAGGTCTATGGTCTAATCCATCACCCGATGTGAGGTGAAGATGGAAATAGCAATACATCACCACCTTAGGTGAGTATGCAGCAGGACGGTGCGATGGCATATGGGGAAATCTAAAACAAGGGGTCTCCATCACCCTCGTCTTCCCACCCGACTGTGTCAGGGAGAAAAAAGGATCAAATCTTTCCACTTCTTCCCTTAAGAAAATCTGCTTAGGATCGGGAAGTGGTGTGACTAGCAAGGAAGACTCGTCAATAACTAGAGTCGACTCAGGGAGGTCCAGACTACTAATGCCCTCAAACTCCTCATCAAAGAGTGGATTATCATTACATAAGGTAAAATCATCATTAAAATCGAAGAGAGGGTTTGAGAAAGTCACTGATTCATCTCCAAATACGTATATAAGGATAATATCAATAATAGTATAATAATAAGTATTCCGTAAGGATTTGAAAAGATTACTTTTATCTAAAGTAAAATTCAAAACCTTCCCGAGTCGTATCCCAACGAGGTGTGAATTGAAAATCGGTTAAGTTCGTGAGCGTGATTTGAATGGTTTAAGAGATTTTATTTTGATTTCTAATTCTACTAATGAAAACGCATAAAACATGTAAAGGCAAGCAACAATTAAAGCAATTAAAAATTTGACCTAAAAACGTTAACGGAAATCCTAAAAAACGCGATTTAAAACCCTAATTATCAAAATTTAACCGTAAAAATGTTTTTTCATTTTTTATAAATCCTAAATGACTAAAAATAATTTTAGAAAAAAGAATTATATTTTTTTGATTTTGATTTTATTTTTTATGAATTAAAAACTATTTTAATCTAGAAAATTAATTAAAAATACTAAACTAATTTATAAAAATCTGGAAAAATTATGAAAAGTACTTTAGACAATGCAGAATCTATGAAAAATGAAAACTGGAAAAGTGACTTGAGGAATAAGCAGATAATAAGCAAATAAGCTCGGATAAGCTAAAAACTAAAGTGACTATAAGTATTAAATGTTGCAAGATATGTTTGAAAAAGTCCAAAGGGAAAACGGTAAGGGGTGTGTGTTGTGAAGGGTAGGTCGCAGGTTCGAGTCCTGGACCTATCCTTTTTATATATTTTTTTTATTTTTCAAATTTTCTTTTAAAAATCTAATCTATAAGCTAATATAAGCTTCTTTTGTGAAAATACTTTTTCTAAAAACTAGAAATAAGCCAAGAAAAAGCTAATTAAAACATACATTTTAGGTTTTTTTTAAACTTTTAGCTTTTAGTAAAACTGTTTGGCTATTTAGGACATAATAAGCAATTAGGAAACAAATAAGCTGAAAACAGATAGTAAGCTAGACCTAATAAGCATAAAGGACAGAAAATAAGCTGAAATAATCTAAAAAGCTAAAAAGACAGCAGACTAAAATACTCGTATTTTAAATGAAAAATGGCCAACTTTGAGCTTAATTTTCAGACCTAATAAGTACTTGAAATAAGTCGAGGACTAAAAACACATTAATTTTGACTTCCAATGAACACATAAAAACAAGAATTAAGAAATTTAGCTTAGAAATAAGCTACTTTAGCATTATTAAAGGGAGCCTAATAAATAAGCTAGAAATCTAATTTGAAAATGACAGCAAAAGCTTGACCCAGTTTGACCCTTTTGAGTTAAATGCTAATTGCAGCCTAAATTTAAGCTAGGAAAACTAAAGTGAAAATTCAAATTAAGTTAAAACAGATGGACCTTATATGGCATTAAGCTTATGCTAATAAACCTCAGATCCTAAAACTACTTATAGCGAGATCTAGATTTGCATCTAAAGGATTGACTTGAGGTTCAGTAAGCTTTTAAGACATAAAGTATACATAAACCCAAATAGGCAAATGAAAGTATGTTCTATACTTACGTCTAACTACGCCTAAAATAAGACTTAAAACAAGCATAACATTGACACCAAATAGCTCTAAATCAAAATCAAACCAAATAAGCTAGATTAAAAGATAAAATTACCACAGATGCAATCCTATACTATATTAAACCAAACTTTTTGAATTTAAACTATAAAAACTTATAAAACTATCTTAATAACTAACTTTTAACTGATTGAAACTGACTTAAAAAGCCAAAATGGCCCCAAGCAGTATTAACTTAAGTTAATACTGCTTGTCCAAACACACCTTTAAACTATGAAATTTCTATTTAAGCTGAATAAGTCCTCAAAACCATAGATTATTGAAAACATATTAAACACAATGATATTAAAGGACAATTAAGCACAAATTTTAGATAAATAAGTACCAAACAATACAAGCTTATATAGCCGAATTGACATATTAAAACATTTTTAAACACTAAAAGGAACAATAACTTCACCATTAAACTAACATAATAAAAATCTAATATGTCTAAACATTAAAAGCTGATATAAAACAGAATAAGCACAATTATTAAGCAAAATAAGCACACAGCAGCTAATAAGCAATTGACAAGATAACATAAGCTAGAAAAATAAGAGAGAGCTAAAAGAGAAATGCACCTTATCCCTTGCTTAAACAGGGAATCAAATAGCCTTTTTTCCAATTTAATCTACAACTCAGCTATATTAATAACCAAGAATAAGGCCCTATACAGCCCTTCCTTTTTTCTCTGGGCATTAGGCTTCCATATGGCTTTTCAGATCCATTTTAAGACTAACTAATTGGAAAATCCTTATTTAAATTCAGTTTTGAACGCCCCAAACTTAAGAGAATCAGCAGTAGCTTATGAGTAAAAAAAGAGCTTATTGAAGCTTATGAATTACATATAGACTTAATTTCAACCAAAGTGCTTAAGAGTAAAAACGAAATTATAACACAATTAAAACAAAAAATGAGATTTTATTAATTAATTGTCCAAAAATCTCAAGATCCATGAGTTTACATACTCATTTGTTCATTAACTTTCTTAAGTATACTTTTTAGGTAACTTGTTTATATATACTTTTTATACATAAACCTCACATGTACAATACTTATACCTCCATTATAACATGATATTAAGATCCATATATCATATATAAAAGTTTACCAAACCTCAAACAAGTGTAAAAATCCATTTTTACAAGTAAATAAGTTCCTAGATGGTGATTAACTACATAGACATTATATATGCATAAAATCACAAATATAAAGAGATTAAGGTTTTTAGGTAACCTTAATATGATGTATGATGATGAACAATATGATCTAAACCCTTGTTTAGAAACCAAAACCTAGCTTACAACCCTTGAAAACCCTAATTTCAAGTGAAACCCTAATCTTGAATCATGCTTGCTTAACTCTTGTAAACCTTAAACCAAACCTTCAAACCTTCTTGGGTTATCTTAGATATGATGTATAAACACTTAGAAATGTTACAAATAAAATTTGTATGGATGGTTTGTGTGTATGGATTTGAGCCGTGGCCTATTTCAAAGGAAATGGGAGAGTTTTTGCTTTGTTTTCACCTTGGAAATGGATATGTGTGTGTTTACTTTCTAGTTTAGGCATTATATACCCTAAGACTTATTCAAGGGACATGTAGAGGATTTCTAGGGAAAGTATGGTCATAAGTATGGAAGCCTTACAAGTAAACATGTAAGTCTTGCTTGAAAATATCTACATGTTCCTAAAAGTAGAGAACATCCCATGAAATCAAGGAAGACTTGGAAATTAGATATTTCTTTGTATCTACACTTGTATATCCGGCCACATAGGCTTAAAAGTGATGTTATTTTGTAAATTTTGGGTATTGGGTATAAATGTGGGTATTTGTTGAAGCGTAGAAAAGTTTTGGTGGTTCCGGGAATGCCTAAACGGATTTTATCGCGAAACGTAATCACTTTACGTAACCAATAAAAATAAAATGAACAAAGTTAATAATTATACTCAAAATAATTACTTAACACTTACTAGATGTAAACATTTAATTGTTTAATGCCCGTTTACATTGAATGATAATTTTTAACTTACACAATTTAACTTAACGATTACGATTTTGAAGCAAACGCGTACAATACTAAAAATAACTTGTGAATTTATTGACGTCGTAAATGACCCTAAAACACGGGGTGTTATAACTCATCTACGAGTATAGAGATGGAGGTTTTATTTAGATAACCCCGGAGTCGAAATTTGGCTTTATACTTATTATTATTGCAACATTATTAAACGACCTCGGATCCTTTAAAGGCTGGGCAACATTGGTTGTAGAGAAGTGCCAAGATGCAGCAAAACAGTATTTTCGAAATAAACGAAAAACCCAGTCCTCAGATGTATTAATTTCCTCGGACACAATTTTAGAACGGCTGCAAACAACAATCGGTATGTTGAGCCGCATAAGATGCATCAACAAAACTTTTAAAAGCAATATAGTCTCTTTAAAATCAGTCTCTGGAATTATTATTACTACTACTCTGTGTGTACTCTGTGGGACCTCGGTAATTTCCTCGACCTTTTAGAAGGCTGCAACATCGGTTGTGAGCCGGCAAGATGCAGCAAACTTTTATCAGTCTCGGATTATTATTACTATGTGCCTTATTTAGAAGACTACCACATCGGTTGTGAGCCGGCAAGAGGTAGTAAACTTTTATCAGCCTACAGTTTTTATTATTATTATTATTACCTCCACCCTTTAAATGACTGTCACATCGGTATGCGAGCCGACCATGATCCAGAAGTCTTATTTCGGCTTCGGTTTATTACATAATTATTATTATTATAGCCAAATTTCAAGTCATGTGGTCTTTTAACAACTGTCACATCGGTATGCGAGCCGACCATGGTCCAGGAGTCTATTTCCCCACAACACTGACAAAACCTCAATGTGTACCTTACTTTCACCAGAAGGAATCTCTACGAAGTGATCTAAACTAAGAATCGCAAAAACCAAAGAAACTTTATTTATTCAACAATTATATAACGTTTATTAAGCTGATGGGAGCAAAAAGCCACAATTAACCTTTATGAGCCTTAAAGAAATCCAACTATTCTATGTTTAGCATCAAAACTTATACTCTACTCTATCATCTCTTGTTCTTCACAATTTAAAATTTCTAATAAAGAAACTCGTGAATACTTAGCCTAGCGAATTAAGATCGGCACTTTAACAAGTCACATAGACTGGCAACAATCTTAATTCTAATAAATCGATCTTCGCATATTTAAAATCAATTATGGGAACTTGCAAAGTCTTGGCTTTTTCAAGCTAGACTCGCTTTTTATAGCTCCTTGTATAAAAGATTAGCAAAATTCAATCTATATACGTTAAGGAGAAAAGCTAAGATATAAAACCGGTCGGGTCAAAATTTATTTTTGTTCTCACAAACGGAAAGCCTACATTCGTGTCAAAATATTTTTAATCAACTAACTATTTTTTTTATGAAAACTAAACTAGATATTAAGACTTAAAAATTTAAAATTTTTGCGGGAAAACGGGGTACGTGAGAACAATGGGCAAAGGTAGGTAAGATCATATCAAAGATATACTACCCTGACTCGCGCGAACTCACCCCTCAAATATGTAAACAAATACAAACATGTATAAATACACAACAAGGGACGAAATCACGCGAGAGCAATGAAACCGGAAGAAGTATAGAGTGTTCCCGGGTCGTTATGTCCCAACGAGGCTAGAAATGGAAGATCGAAGGACGATTGATGATTGATGTTTGAATATGGCAAGGATGCAATTATGATTTGGCACTAAACCTAATAGGCAAATACACATAAAGACAAGCAAGAAAAAGAAGCTAGAACAGGCATAAAAGTTAGAAATGAGAAAACACTAAAACTTTAAAAGCTAAAACATAATTAAGCTGGAATAGGCATAAAACAAAACAAATAAGCTAAACTAACTCTAAATAAGCAAATTCAAAAAGCAGTTAAGCTAAACTAAACAAGATAAACACAACAGTACTAACAATAGTACTAACAGTATTAACTACCAGTACTAACTTAGAGTTAGTACTGCTAGCTTTAAGTTAGTACTGTTAGCTTAAGGTTAGTACTGCTAGCCTTAACAAAACACAATTAAGCAAGAAATAAGCAAATAAGCCTAAACAGAAGGTTAACTACCCAAAATAAGCACTTAAGCATAAGAATAAGCAACCAGAACAGACTATAATGATAAATAAGCTAAAAAATTAAAACTGTTGAACTCTTAAAATTATTTTGGAAAAGCAAATAAGTTCTAATGAAGACAGTAAACAAAAATAGGCTTAATCTATTCTAAAAAGCTAAATGAATCTTAAATAAGCAGAAATAATAAGCTGATAAGCAGAAATGGACTAACAGTACTAACAAATTCTTCAAGAAAAACGAATATCCTCCTTTCATCCTAGTCATAGTCGTACATCCTACACAATGCAAATAAGGACCGGTGCATCGAGTCATCGAAAGCAAGAAATAAATCGATCTCCTCCATAGGAATTTGAGAAAAAGATTGAGAAGAAGGAATTTCCGGAGGACGAGGAAGAGAAAATTCATCAAAAATGAAATCGATCTTTGTAGAATCAATCGGAGAGTCACGATTTAGTAGAGATTCTAAAAGATCCGATTCGGCGTTAAAGGCCTGGTGTGATGAATTTGAGGTGTTGATGAAAGGAGAATTTGAGATGAGTGCTATGGGTGAGTTAACATTTTTCTTAGGATTGCAAGTTAAGCAGAAGCCTGATGGGATCTTTATCAGCCAAGACAAGTATGTCCAGGACATGCTTAAGAAATTTGATATGGAAAGTGTGAGAACTGCAACAACACCCTATGAAGCTTCAAAGCCTAAATCCAAGGATGAACCTGATGATGCTGTTAATGTTCATTTATACAGATCCATGATAGGTTCCCTCATGTATTTGACAGCTTCAAGGCCTGATATTATGTTTGCAGTGAGTGCTTGTTCTAGACACCAGGTTACACCTTTGACTTCCAATTTGAATGCAGTCAAGAAGATCTTTAAGTATCTTAAAGGCCAACCAAAACTAGGTCTATGGTACCCAAGAGATTCTCCTTTTGTGTTGGAAGCATATAGTGACAGTGACTATGCTGGTTCACATGGTGATAGAAAATCCACAACTGGTGGATGTCAGTTCCTGGGTAGAAGGTTGATCTCATGGCAGTGTAAAAAGCAAACCATTGTGGCTACTTCTTCAACTGAAGCAGAATATGTTGCAGCTGCTAACTGTTGTGGTCAGGTACTTTGGATTCAAAATCAAATGCTTGATTATGGGTTCAATTTTATGAACACAAATTTTTTTATTGATAATCAGAGTACCATCTGCATTGTTAAAAACCCAGTTTTTCACCAAAGAACAAAGCACATAGAAATTAGGCACCATTTTATTAGAGATGCAAATGAGAAAAATCTTATTCAGGTGCTTAAGATTCACACAGATGAAAATGTGGCTGATTTATTGACCAAAGCCTTTGATGGACCAAGATTCAATTATTTAGTGGTCCACATTGGGATGCTCAATCCCTAAGTGCTAGGCTTGAGGGGAGGATTTGAGTCTAAGGGGAGGACTGTAGTTGTAAAATTTTCTAAATAGTTGGTTTTTCGTTTGGTTTACCACTTAGTTTTTATTGTTACAATATTTTTCTTCTAGTAGTTTTCTTTTCTACTGATAGTTTTAGTTATTACTCCTGGTATGTAGTTAGTTAATTCTGATAGTTAATTTTTCCTTTTCATTGTATATGTTTTGTGTGTTTTGGTCTAACCTTTTGCAGATGCATCATTCATGAGGGTGGTTTAGCACTTTTCAAGTGTTATTCATGGACAGTGTGGCCTTCTTTTGATGATAAGGAATTCATTCTGGTTGGTTAAGTGTTTCTTCTGGTGGTGCAAGAGTTCCTACTAGTAGCTTTACTGGTTCCTAATGGTTAACCACTTCCTACTGGTTATGTTAGTTTTCTTTAGGGTTGACTTTTCTTTGAGCGGGTATATTAAATTGAGTTTTATTTTAATTCAAAGTTCTAGTTGAGATAATTGGGCATTTAATTCATCAAAGGGTCACCTATTTAAAGGGATAATTACTATTTTCTCTCATTTTAACAGAGTTACCTTTGACATCAAACCCTAATTTTTAAAAGCTCTTTACTCGTCCAATCACTCTTTGAAAACTCGATTCCCTCTCTCTACCAGTAATAACTCTCCATTGCTATCATCCACCAGCACTAACACTCAACCCTATTTAATAATCAACAATGGCCGCACTCAAGTACAGAGACGAACACAATAAGGTGGGTTACTTGGAAAAACCCAAAGGTAGTGATGATTATCACCAAGTACTTGACTTCTTGAGGGGTTCACACTTAAGGTATGCTCTTACTCATGACCCCATCATCTTTGACTCTTTGGTCAAACAGTTCTGGTCAATGGCTTCACTCAAGGGTCTTGAGTTAGGCCCTCTAGCTATTCTGGCCACGATTGATAGGACTCCCTACACTATTACTGAAGACACAGTAAGGAGTCAACTTCAATTGGGTGATGATGGAGGTATTGAAGACTTGCCCATTGCTGATATATATTTGGGTATGGATAATCTTGGATACCCCACTGAAGGCAAGCTAACCTTCCACAAAAACAAGTTCTCACCTCAGTGGAGGTTCTTGGTTCACACAATACATCATTGTCTCAGTACCAAATCTGGTAGCTAGGATCAATTTGGAAGCCCACTGACTATAGCTCTTATTAGTTTATCTGATGGGAGAAGGTTTAATTGGTCAAGTTACATTTTCAAAGGGATGGTAAATAACATCAGTAATGCTAAAAGGTTTCTTATGTATCCTAGGTTCCTTCAAATCATTTTGGGAATAGAAACTAGGAATACTAAACAATATCATGTTTTAAAACTGTCAAGCAAACTTTTTGCTAACATGAGGTTAAATTTTGAAGGGGACCACATGCCACTTTTAGCTGCAATGCTTCCCCCTGCTCAAGCTGCTATAGCAGATGAAGGTACAGGGGAAGCTGCACCAGATGTCCCTCAAACCATTCCTGAGACTATTCAAGAGACTAGGCCTGAGCCTGATCAATCTCAAGAACATCTACCAACACCACCAAGACCAACAACATCAGACCAAATTCCTCCAGTGTTTGAGCAGGGTCACACTTCAGACCCCAACATTGCCTCTTTTTCAGGAGCCCATGAGTCTGATCCTGACCTTTTCACTTCCACAAATGTGGAAGATGAAACACTAGGAGGATCTTTCCACACCACTCCTCCCAGGTCCACTCAAGTTCCCCCTGTAGGTCCAACCTCAGGAGGTGCTGAGGACCTTGCCACACTAACTGCTTTGTCTTCTCTAGTGTCTGAACTTGTGCAGAAAGTTAGTACCTTGGAATCAGAGCTTAAGGCACACAAGCTGTTATTTAAGGATGTGGTGGGTAAATTGGTTAAGAAGGTTAAAGCTTTGGAGTTGAAACTCAAAACAAGGAGCAGGAAGGTTGTTATGAGTGAGTCTGATAAAGAAGAGGAAGAAGAGCAGGATGTGGATCCTCTCATCAAATTGGCTAAGGCTGCTGCTGCTTCAGATGCTCATGTTGATGTTTCTCCTGGTGCTGATATTCCTCCTAGTCCACCTCTTCCTACTGATATGTCTGCTGGTGTTTCCTCTAGTGTTTCTACTGGTACTCCTGCTGGTACATCCAACAAGGGTAAATCTCCTATCATGGAAGTAGACCCTCCTGTCAAAAGAAGGACATTTAGGCAGATGGAGGAAGACAGGCTTGGTGAGGAAGCTGCAAAAAGATTATTTGAAGAAGAGCATGCTGATTTGGAAAGACAGAGAGCAGAGATGCAGAGAAAAAGACAACAGGATGTGCTTGATTCAGCAAAATACTATACTGATGCTGACTGGACTGATATCATGGGTCAAGTTCATGCCAATCAAGGTCTTACTTCTGATCTTTTGGGTCCTGATGTCAATGAAGACAATTTTGCTGAAAGAATGGTTGCTCTAATTGCTGAAAGAAGAAGAGCTTTTGCTGCACAAAGGTTCCAAGAAAAGAGGAATAAGCCTATGACTTATGCTCAACAAAAGGCTTACATGAGAACCTTTGTGAAAAATCAGAGTACAAGCATTTATACTACTGGCTGGACAATGAAGCATGTTAAATCATTGTCTGATGAGCAACTTAAATCTGAGTTTGAAAAGATCAGGACAGCTGTTGCAGATCTACAATCCCAAAACATCAGGAGGACTCTTAAAAGAGCTGGTGAAGATTTGGAACACGATGTTTCAAAGAAGCCAAAGCCAACTGAAGTTCCAATGTCATCTCAACCTGATGTACCTCAACAACAAGCTACTAATGTTCCACCTGTTGATCCTCAACAACCATCTGAGTCTTCATCACAACCTAATGTTTCAATGTCATCTGGTCCTGAGAAAAAGGGGCATACCTATGGCACCAGGAGGAAGTCTCTTGGAACCAGGAAGAAGTCCTCTACTGCATTGGACTTGGATGCTGATGACAGATCATTCATCAGAGTTCTTTCTGATGATGATTTTGATAATGATGATGATCCTATTATTTTTTGGTCTGCTTTTGCTACTTGGGAGGTGGTACCTACTCCACTAGTTAAAGTTCCTTCTCAGAAAGCTACAATAGAGGATGTTGAAGTTCCTTCTAACATTGCTTCTATAGCACAACACACTGCCTCCTCATTCTAGAAAGTTGGTACCAGGAAGAAGCGATTAGGCAGAAAAGGTGTTCATACTTCTCGATCTACCATTCCAATTGAAGAAGGAGATCCTGAAGCTAAACACAAAGTGTGCATTAAGTATGCCTCTGATGCGGATTCTGCTTCTGATGATGATTTTTATGCGTTAATTTATTATGCTGTTGTTGAACTGGGAGTTTATTGCTACGGGGTTAGGGTCGATCAACGCCTTCTACAAGTAGACAACTCTCGCAAGTAATTCACAAGTCTTAGGGAAAATCCTTCATGGTTACGAGAGCATTCTTGATGAACAATTATGGACTGTGATGACATTTTTTTCAGATAAGAAAGCTGAGGGAGTTGGTCTTGTTCTTTGGGGAGATCTTAAGGTTTTGATGGATTCACCTGAAGTGAATGATGGTAGTGATGTTTGGAAGAACCAACACACCTGGAGTATTCAAAGCTGGAAGCTATATTCTTTTTCTGGTGTTCATGTGTTGGAGACAGTTAGTGGACTCGTTTTACATATGTTTTGTGGACAATAAGTATCCTCTCTCTGTCCAACTTACGGAAGGAGGCTCGATTCATCAGCTAGAAATTGTCACAGAACAGTGGGAAATGAATTACCACTGCGGTTCAGTTGATTGCTTTCTCAGAAAATCAAATTTTGATTCCAAGGTCTAAGGTTCATACTGGTTGACTGTGAAGTTTGTTTATATTTGTCCATAACTTCTTTTTGCTATTTAAATTATATTTTGGATATATAAAGTTGGTATGTAGAATCTTCATACTTCTTAGCTTTTGCATAGTATGCCATATTTTTTTAGCGCGCATCAAGTTTTGCTTCTGGAAATAGTTTTTTTGTAAAAACATAGTCATTTTAAGGGATTGGGTGTTGGTTAACCACCGCACAACAAATGGTGTTCAAACTCACATGTTCAAGACACGATAGGAGGTTGATTCACCATGATGGGTACGGCTCTGGTTGACAACCCCCTCCGAACCCTGGATTTCCAAAATCGTTCGATGGTTGCCGGGTTAACTAAAACTGGATGGTTTTTACTTGCCATATTCTTGGAATGAAAAGTGGCTAGTCCATAGCAAACGGCTCATGGTAAAGACTTGCTCAAATCCATTGATAGTTGTAATAGTTTGCTAAAAACTATATGGTTTTCACTCACCAGGTTGTTATAACCAAGAGTGGCTAGTCCAAGAGGGTAAGGACTCTGGTAAAGACTATATCAAATAGTTTATATGGCTTTGTGATGTTTTGCCAAAAATATTAGGGTATTCCAATTCACCAATGAATTCATGTTTCTATGATTTGGGATGGTTAATTTATTCACCAGGGTGGTGAGGTCATGATTCCACCAAAGAGTTAGCTAGCCCAAGAGTTAATGGCTACTTGGTAAAGGATTCATCAAATCCATTTCTTTTCTTTGATCCACCTCTCCTAGGAGTTAACACACCATGGGATGTGATGAAAATAGTATGTAACCCTGACTTAATGGATATCATGTTGCTGCGATGGTTCTTCGATGTTGCTAGTTTATGGACTTTTGAAGATTCAACATTGTTGCTGCTGGTTCAAGGTTTCACCGTCAGCATCCATTGGTTTTGTGTTCCTACTTCTTTTGGATGTTGCTTTAGTGTGCTATAGTCAGTCTTATCTCAGATCACAAGTGGATCTATCTAGAACTTGAAGTTACTTGTCAACTTCAAGTTTAGGGGAGGTGGTTAGGAATATTGTAATAGATAGTTACTACTGGTAGGTATGTAGTTCCTACTGTAGAGTTAAAAGTTCTTGCTCGGTTGGTATGTTGTTCCTATGGTAAGGATATGTTATAGTTAGTGCTGGCAGATCAAATGTTATTCATGCTGGTTAGAACCAATATACGTAGTTTTGGTGTATTATGCTTACTGAGTTGTATTATAGTTAGTTAGTGATAAGGATATGCATGAGATATCGTAGGAAGTGATAATACTTATCTCTTTACCGAATCTTAGGTAAGAGGTTGTTAGGGTTTCATGAGTATTTAAGAAACCTACGGTCATAGATAGAGAAATCGAAAAACACTTTTATTATTAATAGAAAAGATCCATAGAGGATCATTGTTTGAGTAATTCTTCTTTAACTCTGTTATTTATATTCCGCGTAAACAATAGTTTAATTTGTTAGAGTATCTCTTAAAGTTGCTTGTGATTACATAAGTACTCTACAACCTTAACAGGCTTGAAGATCTATCTAGGGCTAACCTACATTACGCCTGAATATTCGATCGATAAAGTTCATGTGAGGGGTACAACTAAACCTGAGGAGACCAACTACGAAACTTCAAGTCCACACAATCTCCACCTTTCAATATTTGGTGATCATCATAAGTAACCTTGGTAATCCAACACTTCACTTGAATAAATCAAGGAAAGGTTGTTTGAGTTTTTTGACAACAATAAATTTCGAAAAAACCGATAACTACAGTTTACTTTGATTACTAGTTAACACTAAATTGAATCATTTAAACAATACATTTTCAAAATTTGTGACTACGTTCAGCGTTGGCTTGATGTTAGCGCTAGTAGGATTTCCATTCAATCATTGTGAAACACTTAATTTAAGTATCACTCTTGAATGTTCCGACAATGTCACTAAGACATGCACTGTCACATAGACATATAAGCGACTCTTGTACTTTTTGTATCTTTGATATTTTAATACAAATGTACTTTTTTGTCCTATGTGAGATTTATGATTTGATCTCATTTGGCTCTAGACTCAATAAGTGCGTTTTGGTTTTTGTGATCGGAGGCTAGAGCAGACTGCCACCTTTTCAATATCAACAATCTCGGAGTGAGATGTCGATAGATTATGCGTTTAATCTCCGTGACAATGAAACAGAATTTTTTGAGAGAATCTTGAGGTGGCTGGGAAGGGTTTTTTTCGAAGGTCATACTAATTAATTACTTTTCAGTTCAGAAAGGGTTTGTGCATTGATCATGGGTCCATCGTGTCTTTCTTCAATACCAAATATATCTTTGTGAAATTCGTAGATTATGTTTTGACCCAGTTTCTGCTAAAGTTTGTGGAGGGTTCTTTTCTTTCACCTTTCTCTTACATTATTTCTTTTTCATTCTTCAACCCCTTTAATGTTAAACTAACGCGTCCTCATTATCATCTTGTTGTGATTGTTCCGATGATAACTCATGCCTTAGTTAACATTATTCCCATTCACATTCTACTCCATCATACCTAAGGACCTATATTCTATCTATGGAATGTCCCTGGGTAGATCCCTCCAGTTCTGGTTGGATCATGGGATAATACCTAACCTTACCACCTTATATCTTCTTTGATCATTGTGAGGTAGTTGGTTGATGGGTATTTAAGATCAAAACCATAAAACCATTTGAAAATCAATCAAAGTGTTTGATATAAATCAAAACATTTAACACTTTGAAAGTTTCACTTTTTGAGAAATACTCCCCCTACACATGTGCATTGATATTCAAAATTATTTTGCACATGGAGGAAAGAGTTGATTGCACTTTGAGTCTTTTAGATCACTTTGATATTCCACACACTTAAGCATTTATCTTTCTTGATTATATTTTAATCTAATTTTCTCCCCCTCAAAAATAGCATACCAAATGATATTTTTGATATCAATGGATTAAAATTGCTATATGAGAATTTGAAAACACATGGGAGAAAACAGATATAGCATGATTATGATTTGGAACCTTTTTTGAATGTTCTAAACAAATTTGAAAAATAGTTGCGTCAAAGTATATAAATATCTAAAACGTATGGTCAGTAGATTGCTCAGTCCTCATCCTGTTAATTTCAGGAAACGGTCGTAACCGGACACAATCTTCACCATTTGCACGCTTATCGATATAAACACACTTGACAACAACTCCTTTTGAGTAAATTATTATTCATCTCGAAAAAATCATTGCTCAAAAGTTAAAAGATTTTAATGATGTCAAGCTTGAATTGTCGAACAGAACAGCTAAATTTGAGGCATATTTTGAAAAACTTGAAAAAACGAAAGTTGTTCTTGAACGACAATTGGCTCGTAAGGTTGATGATTCTAAAGCTGAAAAGGATCAATTTTTGAAAGAAATTAATCATTTAAGAATTCAATTGGAAAATCTGAAAGGAAAGTCTGTGCAAACTAAGTTTGATAAACATTTAATTTTGGGAAAACCACCAGCTGATAAATTGTTGATAAACTCTCAAATTTCAAAATCATGGTAGTCAAACTTCCGAATTTAACCAGTTGACTACCGAGTTTGACCGGTTCTAACAAACTTTGACTAGGTGTAACAAACTTTGAGTACCGAGTTTGGCCAGTTCTAACAAACTTTGACCAGGTGTAACAAACTTTACTGAATTTGACCAGTTGACTACCGAGTTTGACCAGTTGACTACCGAGTTTGACCAGTTTTAACAAACTTTGACCAGGTGTAACAAACTTTACTGAATTTGACCAGTTGACTACCGAGTTTGACCAGATGTAACAAATTTTACTGAATTTGAAATTAAAAAGCTGATGAATATAAAAAATAAGCACAAATAAGCAC
The DNA here is from genome assembly GCA_026074375.1 of Tanacetum coccineum. Lineage (NCBI taxonomy): Eukaryota > Viridiplantae > Streptophyta > Magnoliopsida > Asterales > Asteraceae > Tanacetum > Tanacetum coccineum. The sequence continues at coordinate 2,036 of BQNB010120967.1, read as the reverse complement.
AAATAAGCAAATTCGGTACTAATCTTGCCAAGATTCTTACGATAAAACCATAAGCAATCAATCTTGGTTGCATAAAACACACCCGAAATTAGCAATAAGCACAAAATAAGCTCAAATAAAACCGAAAAAAGCTTAAAAATAAGCTCACGCAATAAGCTAAACGAATAAGCAATCCGAATAAGCACTCCTAAACAACACTAAATCGCTCCTGCAGCTCTGATACCACTTGTTAAGTCTTGAATTTAGAATCAATAAGCAATATAGTATATAGTCTAGAGAGAGAAATTAGAGAGAGAAAGAGGGAGGAGGAGGATTAGAGAAAAGATTAGAATGAGATTAAGAAACACCTAGAGACACTAGAAGACACACCTCACAAATGAGGTGGTGGAGGGGTATTTATACCCTTTTACAATGAATGACCATGGAGCCCTTGTCTTCTAGACATTTACAATTTAGCCCCTTTGACTTATAGTCTTAGACTATTTACCATCTACCTAACCTATTACACAATAATATTTCATTATTTATTACAAGATATTTATCTCAATAAGATCGTCACTTTTATCAATCATATCACCATACTTTACATACTTTTACAAGACAAGTGGCGATACCTACCACTTTATACAAAACTTTACATCGTTGACTTATAAGACGTATCAACGAATAATTGATCCTTCATATAATTCCTTTGGTCTAAGCTTTTGCGAAACGATTATCTTCAAACATTCCTCCTCTTTTTTGTTGCAATTTTTCTAATTTTTTCATTTTTTTAAACATATACTAACTACGAAACTCGGTGTAATTTCATAATCTTTACGATCATAATAATTCCGGATAATTCCTTCAATAATTATTCATTCTTCGGACGTACCAATAATTGTGATGGTAGTAAAAATACATGAGTTTTGACTACTTTATGCATTCCTATTTGCAATGTGCAAATTTCTTCCTAACCGTACCAAAGATAGAAAATGACACAAGACTCGAGAAATACATACTTTACACTTTAAGAAACTAGCAACTGATAATGGACATAATCTAACAGGGTAGGCTAAGGTGTAAAGGTGTAACAAAACAAACAGTTGGTGTTATTCCTAAAGGATTGGCTCTATTGGTTTTTTCTAGGGGTATCTTACTCTTAAGATGAGAGTAAACAAAGGGTTTATATGGGGATTTAACTAACCAGTGTAGTTAGTTAATAAAACAACATGTATAGGCTTTTTGGTTGTAACCCTAAAAATTTACCAATTTAAACAAGTTACGTCATCTAAATCCACAATATTCATTATTGTGGTCTTGAATAGATATACCAAGACAAGTTCTAAAGTCTACAACATCACCGGCACACTCATATTTTTGTGGAATTTAGGTAAACATTTGGAAATGGATAATGTTAAATCCTCACAATATTTAATAAGGGTTATTGTGTGCGGGTTATGTAATAAGTAATTTCACAAAAGTATGCTTGAATAAATTTAAATTTGAGCATAATTTAAGCATTTTAGTGTGAAAAATAGGACAAGTATGCATTCTAATTCTATCCCCCCACTTGAATTATACAACGTCCTCGTTGTATAGATAAAACATTAAAAACAGGAAATTAAAAGAATTAGGATGAGAAACTCCCCTGATATTTTGCTCGATAGATTCTCCAAGTTAAGTGTTCCGCAAGAATGTGTGTTGTAAATGTGTCTGAATACCAGCATGACTACAACACACACAGGATTCCAGATGATCGATACTTCACCAACTTCGTCAATTTCTTTTGTAGCGAGGTCTTGTGCAAAATATAGAAAAAAACATGCAAAATGCTATCTCGGTACCTATGGTTAATTATAAATAAACTAAACAAACTATACAGGAGACCAATACGTCGTATCCATAAACTAAAATACGTCGTATTGAGAAACCTGTAAAAAGTATCTAAATACGAGTCAGTCTGTTGAATACGCCATATCATGTACATGAATACGCCGTATAGACATAACTAACAATAATGTTTAAAAAGTGCATAAAAGTAAAGGACTGATAAC
>BQNB010120966.1:0-20539 GCA_026074375.1 Tanacetum coccineum | reverse complement strand
TCTCTTTTATAACAAGTGTTACCGCTGCGCCCTTGGGACTTCTACGTTAGAGTCCCAAGGGGTTTAGTATTTAACCCTTTTTGGCCCTTATAAGCTATAAGCTGTTTCCAGCTTATTTCGGGCTTATTCATAAGCCGAATTTAGGGTTTCTTATTTTTCTTAGGTAGGATTTTAGGTCTAGTATTTTAGGTAAATTTTTCAGAATTTTTAAAAATAGTTTAGTATTTTTTATAATTTAATTTCGTTATAAGTTTTAAAAATTCATAAAAAATATAAAAATTATCAAAAAAATATTTTTCTTTTTTAGAAAATTTTCTTTAGTCATATATTTCGTAGGAAAAATGCAAAAATTTTCGTAGGGTCATTTTTGTAACTTTTTGATTTTTAAAGAACGGGGCTCGGGTACGGTTTTTGTCTTGACTCGTTTTTGGGTCAAACGACCTCCGTTTTCAGTCTAGTTTTTTTTAAACTTCGTTATTAGTCATTTAGAACATATTGCTAGTGGAAATTTGTTTATTTGACTTAATTTGTAGAATTTAGGTTTTTGGGCCCATTTATCGGGGATTCGTTGCTCTCGTTTTCCAGCTTACTTTTCAAAATTTTTAGGTTTTTTTTGTTTTTCTTAATCGTTTTTATTTGTTATTGTTTAACTTAGCTTTCCACACTCTCAAATCATTTCTCTCATTCAAACTCCAATCTTCCGACTGTATCGATTCTCCAGTCCAGCCTCGTTGGGGATAAACGACCCGGGAACATTCTATACTACTTCTCGGTTTTATTGATTATTGTAGTTTTTTTTGGATTATATATATTATTATATATTTTATTATATATAGTGTAAAGAAAATTTAACAATCAATTTTTGGCGCCGCTGCCGGGGAGGCTGTGATACCGTTTATCGTTACGTTTGGCATTTGTGTTTGAATCTGTGAATATTATCATATAAAAAAAACCCAAAAAGTACAAAAATATTTTCATTTTCTTTTTAGTATAATTATCATTTAAAAACTAAAAAAAAAAGAAAACCAAAAATATAAAAACATTGTCTTTAATTATCAATAAAATTCACAAATTGGTAAAATACCAAAATATAATATTCTCAACTGAGGTATTATCATAATAACTTCCGGTGAACTTGTTGGTTCCCAACTCGAACAAAAGATTTAAAAACTTGCCTTTTGTGTCACTTGCGAGGTACGGTTCACCTTTTAAAAGATAAACAAACTCTAAGAGGGGTATAAGGCGGGTTGTTCCTAGGAACTACGACCCTAAAGGAAAAAGGTTTTTAATAGCTTCGCGCTTTCCTATTCCTCCGCTCCTTTGTGCGTTTTTCTTTTCGAAGAGTTACCGAGAAGCTTGTCGATTATTAGGTTTAAGTTGTCTTCTTCATTGTCCGTTATTAAAATAAATTGTGAATTTACTTTTGATAAACCAAAAAACAAAAAAATTAGTGTAAATTTTCCTTTTTAGTGCATGCGCACTCGTTCCCAGTCTCGTAATCTTCATAATCAACAACACCAGGCCCCACCTCCTGTTGTTGAACCTTTCAATCTTGAAGAACCATTTGAAAATCCACCTCCTCCCTTAGCTCCAATGGATGATCAACGTACTATGGCTCAGTTGCTTGAAGCACCCACCGCGTTACGAGATGCCATCGTTGTGCCCAAAATTCACCGCGGACAACTTTTGATCTTAACAACGGTCTGCTTTAACCTCGTTTCAAAACAAGCAATTCTTCGGACAGACAAAGAAGATCCTCATGCCACATCCGATATATCACAACAAGAATCACTTCTAAATGTAAGTTACCGAACGTCCCGAGTACGTCGGTAAAGCCTTTAATGCTTTTCCCATTTTCCCTCGAGGAGCAGCCCGGATTTGGGCATGAAAAAGAACCCAAGGGTAAACGATCTTTCGATCGATTCAAACATGGAGATCTTTTCTCAAAAATCTCAACAAATTTTCCTCCATCTAAAACAACAAATTTTCAAAAATGAAATCACGAGATTTTCAAGCAAAGATATTGATGAGACGATTTTATGAAGTATGAGACGATTAATGATCTCTTCGTCATGTTTCTAACATCATGGATTTTCAGAGTTGCATCAACTCGATACATTCTATAATGCCTTGAACTCTAACGATCAAGATTCGTTAAATTCCACCGCGGGTGGCAACTTTTTGGATAAAATGCCTCGTGATTGCCTAAGAATCATTGAAAGCAAATCCAAAGTTCGTAATTCACGTAACAAACCAGTTGTTGCCAAAGTGAGTACGAGCACTTCCACCCCCGGAATCTCTTCCGATGTTGCTGAGTTGAAAGATATGGTGAAAGCTTTACTTCTTGATAAGAAAAATCAATCTCCCGCTCCTACTCCCGTAAAAGCGGTTGAGGAAAGTTGTGTTACTTGCGGTGGTGCTCATTCCTACCAAACTTGTCCAGCCACCACTGGCAATGTTTATCGAGATAATATCCAAGAATATGTCTCTCAAGCAGCCGCAGCTAACTACAACCAAGGAAACACCGGTTATCGAGCCCCGATTTCAAATCAAATTCGACCACCTGGTTTTCCTCCCATGCAAAACAATCATAATGTGCAAAATCAAGGAAACAATCAGAATCGTTACAACCAAAACCGAGGGAATTTCAATCAAGCTCCAGCTTACCAATCCCCGGTTAATCAAGGTCAAATCTATCGACCTCAGGTTGTTCAACCTCCTGCTTATCAAGCTCCCGCCTATCAAGCTCCAGCTCCTCAGATTCAAGGTGTATCGAAGGAAGATTTCCAAGCCTACGTAAAGGCTAATGATGCTGTGATGAGGAACATGCAAACTCAAGGTCAAAACATGCAGAATCAATTGACCAATCTCACGGACATGCTTTCCAAATTTGTCACTTCCAATACCGCCTCCACTTCGGGAACTCTTCCTAGTAACACCGTTACTAACCCGAAGGAGGATTTAAAGGGTATTACCACTCGAAGTGGTGTAGCTTACAAGGGACCCACGATTCATACTACTTCTTCTCCTAAAGTAGTAGAACGTGAACCCGAGGTCACAAAGGATACGATGCCTCCTACTAATAACGGAAGCACCAAAGACATCCCACCTCCGGTTGTCCCTATTTTCCATCATGAATCAATCTCTGAGCCCGTAAATGCTCCAGTTAGTGCTTCAAGGCCTAACCAAAAAGCATCAATTCCATTTCCTTCAAGAAGAAATGATGAAAGACGTCGTGAGAAAGCTAACGACCAAATTGAGAAATTCTATGAAATCTTTCGAGATTTGAGTTTCGAAATTAGCTTTACGGATGCCTTGATGCTTATGCCAAAATTCGCCTCGACTCTAAAAACCTTAATCGGAAACAAGGAAAAGTTGAGTGAAATGGCTAGAACCCCATTGAATGAGAATTGCTCAGCGGTCATCCTAAACAAGTTACCAAAGAAACTTGGAGACCCTGGCCGATTTCTCATTCCATGTGAATTTTCCGGGATTAAAGGTACATGCATGCCTAGGCGATCCTAGGCGCAAAGCATTAATCTTATGCCATATTTTCATATGGAAGAAACTCTCACTTCCCGAACTAACCCGACTGCATGACCGCTAGAGTGCAAGCTGACCGTTCAATCTCTGAACCAGATCGGTATCGCTGAGAAGACGTCTATGTACGGTGGGAAGTTCAATCTTCCTGCCGATTTTGTGTCGAACGATTTAGAGCACAACCCGAGTACCTTAATTCTCAGGGAGGAGTTTCTTAAAGACCAGTCGTGCATTATAATGTTACAAGGTGAACTAACCCTTCGTGTTTGGGCAAAGAGGCCTTTAACATTTAATTCTGTGACCAAACTTCGAGATACACGACTAATTACAATCATATGACGGAAAACCGAATCGACATCATTGATATGGCAAGTGAAGAATACTCACAAGAAGGTATCCTTGGTTTCACAAATGAGACTCGAGTTGGCAATCCCACTCCTTACTATGTACCAATCGTCTCTACTTCCCTCTGACTTTAACTCCATTTGAGGGACACAGTGATTTTTCTCCTTTTCGTGTGAAGAAGCCGACTCATTCTAGCTAAAGAGGATGAACCAACTTCAACTAAGTTGATCCGACATATATGACCCTAGAATGGGACATTCTTCACTACCTCGAAGCAATTCTTAATAGTGATCCATCACCACCACCTCCCAATCAAGGAAATTATTTTCCAGAAACTCAAAAAGATCTTAAAATTTGTGAAGCAAACAATGAAAATTCTTCAGTTAATGAGCCCCCTGAGGTTGAACTCAAGGACTCATCCACCTCATTATAATATGCTTTTTCTGGAATGTAATGACAAGTTGCCCGTCATAATTGCAAAAGATTTAAAGAATGAGGAAAAGGCCGCTCTAATCGAGGTTCTAAAGTCCCACAAGCGAGCCATCGCTTGGAAACTTTCTGATATTAAGGGTATCGACCCAGAGTTTTGTACCCACAAAATTCTTATGGAAGAGGACTACGAACCAACTTATCAGCTATCACAGACAGGTAAACCGAAATCCATTACTCATCCAAGAAATAGTTTGAAAACTTCTTGACGCCGGATTAATTTACCGATCTCTGACAGTCCATGGGTTAACCCGTGCATTTGTTGGGGGGAGTTGGGGGTTTTTTTACTCTAGTGTACCAAAGAAGGGTGGCATGACCGTCGTCAAAAATGATGAAAATGATCTAATACCGACTCGATTGGTCACAGGGTGGAGAGTGTGCATTGACTATAGAAAGTTGAATGAAGCTACCCGAAAGGACCATTTTCCATTGCCCTTTATGGACCAAATGCTCGAAAGACTCGCGGGAAACCAATTCTATTGTTTCCTCGATGGCTTTTCGGGTTATTTCCAGATTCCCATAGACCCGAAGGACCAAGAAAAGACAACCTTTACTTGCCCATACGGAACGTTTGCCTATCGCCGCATGCCTTTTGGGCTATGCAATGCACCTGGCACGTTCCAACGATGTATGATGGCAATCTTCCACGACATGATCGAAAAAACGATGGAAGTGTTTATGGATGACTTTTCAAGCTTCGTTGATTCATTCTCCCCCCCCCCCCCCCCCCCCCCCCCCCCCCCCCCCCCTACATGCTTTCCCATTTGGACAGAAATGTTAAAACGGTGTAAAGACAACCAATTGTTCCGAAACTGGTAGAAAAGCCATATCATGGTAAAAGAAGGCAATTGTACTTGTACACAAAATTCTCTAAGTCAGGAATTGGATGGTCGACCGAGCTAAAGTTGACGTTATACCGCCAAGCTCCTTCACCCGACTACTATGAAATGTTCCGAAGTTTTATCTTGGGCAATGTCGGTTTTTATCGGATCATTTCATACAAGACTCTCAAAAATAGCCCGCCCAAAACTTACCTGCTTGAAAAAGAGACTCCATTTTTCTTTTCAAAAGAGTGTATCGAATCCTTTAATACACTAAAAAGAAAATTGACTGAGGCTCCAATTTTATTGCTTCGGCCGAAAGGGACTTTGCCCTACAAACTAATGTGTGCTGCAAGTGATTTTGGCAATTGTGGGGGCATTTCCTAGTGGCCAACGAAAAAACAAAGCATTTCCAACCAATTCAACTATGCCAGCAAAACCATGACTGAAGCTCAAGCACACTACACTACGACCGAAAAAGAATTGCTTGCCGTAGTGTACGCTTTTGAGAAATTTCGGTCATATCTCGTTTTGTCCAAGAGCATAGTGTATACCGACCATTCTGCTATAAAGTATCTCTTCACTAAAATGGATGCTAAGCAAGACTGACGCGGTGGATACTTTTTGCTCCAAGAAATCGATGTTCTCAACCATACAAAAAAGGAGCAAGAATCGGCCGCCTGACATCTTTCCATACTTGAGAACCCTCATTAAGATAAACGTCTAAACAAGGAAATCAAGGAAACTTTTCCTCTCGAAACACTTGTATCGGGTTGCTCTTCGTGTTGATAGTACCCCATGGTTTACAGATTTCGCAAACTACCATGCGGGGAATTTCATTGTCAAGGGAATGTCATCCCAACAGAAAAACAAGTTTTTCAAAGATGTCAAACACTACTTCTGGGATGACCCCTTCTTGTTCAAAATCTTGTGCGATCAAATGATCCGCGGTGATGTAGCACAGGCAAAGAAGCACTCGACATTCCTAAGCCTTGCACAATGGACCCACCGGGGGACATCACGGTGCAAATCTCACCGCCAAAAAGGTCTTTGATGCCGGATTCTTTTGGCCTTCAATATACAAAGATGCCCACGAGTTGGTTAAAAATTATGACTCGTGCCAACGACAAGGAAAAATTTCACAAAGGGATGAGATGCCTCAAAATTCCATCCAAGTTTGTGAAATCTTTGACGTTTGGGGCATAGACTTCATGGGACCGTTCCCATCTTCAAAAAGTAAACAAATACATACTCGTGGCGGACTGAATGTGGGCTAACTTGTCAAAATGGGTTGAAGCAAAGGCGCTCCCCACCAACGACGCCCGAGTAGTTTGCAAATTTCTTAAATCTCTCTTTGCTAGATTCGGTGCCCCTCGAGCCATCATCAGTGATCGTGGAACACATTTTTGCAATGACCAGTTTGCAAAGGTCATGCTTAAATATGGAGTCACTCATCGTCTCTCCACCGCGTATCACCCTCAGACAAGTGGGCAGGTTGAAGTATCGAATCGTGGTTTAAAAAGAATTCTTGAAAGGACAGTGGGCGAAAATCGTGCCTCTTGGTCGTCTCGACATGCACAAACTGGATTGACGCTCTCTGGCCTTCCGTACAATGAACAAAACACCCATCGGGTGTACTCCGTAACAAGCTTGTAATATGGAAAGGCACGTCATCTGCCGAATTGAGTTGGAGCACACAGGCTTACAAGTGGGCCCTTAAACATGCAAACTTCGATCTTAAAACCGCGGGTGATCAACGTAAAGTTCAACTCAATGAATTAAGTGAACTGCGTGATCAAGCCTATGAAAATTCTTTGATTTACAAAGAGAAAACTAAGAGGATTCATGACGCAAAGATCAAAAACCGCATTTTCAACGTCGGTGATCAAGTCCTCCTCTTTAACTCAAGATTGAAAAATTTCTCCGGCAAGTTGAAGTCCCGCTGGTCAGGACCATTTACCATTGTTCAAGTTTTTCCGTATGGCACCGTTGAGTTATCCCAAAACTCTGGGCCAAACTTCAAAGTAAATGGTCATCGTCTGAAGTACTACTTTGGAGGTGATGTCCCTGCTATAGATATCCCGGACCTCCAAACCTTCCCTAAGGAAAACTAAATTCAGGGAATTGGGTCAAGCTTAGTGACCCTAAACAAGCGCTTCGTGGGAGGCACCCTATGCTTATCCTAGTTTATATGTAGTAGTATACTAGCTTAGTAATGAATAAGTGTTTAGTTGTTGTGAGGAGGCTTGCCTCTTTCCTTTTCCATGTTTTGTATTTTGTGCTGTTTTGTCCAGGATGTCCTGGATTTTTGAAGCCTCTCGTGCTCGCGGTATTTGTCCTTCGATCACAAGAGCTTCATAATCCTCAGCTTCATTTGGGAATCCCGATATCCTAATCTTATCGACTAACGTTTATCTTTAAGCATAATTCATAAACGGCTTAGGATTTACGTAGAGACCCTTCGTAAAACATTGAGGACAATGTTTCATTCTAGTATGGGGGGATCTTCGATTTGATTGTGCCTGCAGCCGTTGTCTCTCACGTAATCCGGTTTTTACCATCAAAATTTCAAAAAAAAAATTAAAAATTTTCAAAAATAAAATAAGTGTTTTGTCACAATTTTGACTTTCCTGCTAGGTAGAATAAGAGTAAATTTTGACTCGATCGAGCGTGTTGAGCTCTAGCTTGTTCCTTAACTTTTAGACTAAGCGTTCGCGGATCCTCGCGAAGAATGAAAAATGATAGTGTTAAGTATGAGTTGGATGCTAAACAAGGATTATTTGGAAATCTTAAGAGCTCATAAGTGTGATTTGTCGCTTTTTCTCCCATAAGCTCTTAACCTGATTAATATACGTGCTACTTTTGGAAATTAAACTTAAATCAATAATTTTTATGTAGTATATAGCAAAAACTTTAGCCTTAGTTCAAATTTATACTTGAATTTTCAAAAGACGTTTCCAAATATAAAAAAAAAGAGTATGGGAAAAATGCAGAAGGGTTTATATAATAAATATAGAACTGTTTGGATGATATAAAAGTTTTCTGCATCTTGCCGGCTCACAACCGATGTTACAGCCTTCTAAAGAAAGCCCATAGTAAGAATAATAATCCGAGACTGATAAAAGTTTGCTGCATCTTGCCGGCTCACAACCGATGTTGCAGCCTTCTAAAAGGTCGAGGGTTACAAATTGCATAAATAATTAATATTAAGTGTAAATAAAAGATCTCTTTTTGTTAAAATCAAATATGGCTTTTGAACTTTGGCATTCTATTTTTATAAGCTATAGTGCATACGTGAAAAACCTACGAGTTTATGAAACCAAAGGTCCGTGATACCCCGATACTAGTCTCTGTGGGATGACAAAAGCCTGGTCACTTAACATCAAGGTGGGATGAGCCGAGACGAAAAGTCGCTACATAGGATGATCTCGCCTATCAAACATTATTCTCGGGTTGGATACGTAAACATAGAAAATGTTGCAAAACGTTGATCCATGGTTGAAATTCAAAATAGCACATACACCTAAAGATATAAATTGTCGTGAGTTGAAAAAGTTTACAGTTGCAAATATGAGTAGTGTTAGCATCTTACCTCATAATTAACAGGTGATTTTGTTTTAAGGCTTGGTTTGGAATAAGGAAAAGTCGGGAACATACTATTTGGATCCATTTTGGGCATTCCGGTGGGATACGAAATGTTATCTTGTTCTATGATCCCTAAAAGTATAAAATAACGAAAGTCAAGCGTTCTAGTTAGTTTATAATAATTGAAAAATGAAAATACAAAAAAGATGATGTAGAAAAAGTGTATATATATATAAATTGTAAAGACGATGATTCAAACATTAGGAGTCTTTATTCCCTTGATGAACACCAAGCTACTTATATGAGGTTATTAGTCGAGGGTGATTAAGATTCTTAGTTTCTAAATGCTTTACTATAGCATTGCGTGAGGACACGGCAATACCTTAGTATGGGGGATTTTTGGTATGTGTTTAATTACACATACCTTTTACCTTTAAAAACAAGCTAAAATAACCAAAAACAGACTTAAAATGCCAAAAATATGCTTGTTTTGCTAATTGTGTTGTGCAGGAACGGATATCTAAGAAAAGGACGAAAAACAAAGCCAAAACGACAAAACCGGACACGGAATGGAAAAGCATGGTAAAGACAAAGTCAAGACAAAGCCCAAGTCTGAAAAAGTCAACCAAAGTCAACCCCGACAAATCCAAAGCCATAAGTGAAGAAAAGTAAGTTTAGGGGCCAAAATTGCCAAGTCCCTAACTTATTTAATGAAGGAAATGAAGAAAATACTTGTAAGGGACTCATACTGCCAATACACCAAAGATATACTACAAGGGTCAATTCTGCCAACAGTTAATACTTATATAACCATAAGGACCTCTTTTGCAATTGGTTATATATAACTGAGGGGGTGTTTCTGCCAATTTCCAAACTTACATTAAACACAAGGACGAAATGTGAAAAAGAAATATAACACTTGAGGGGCTTTTCTTGCCAATCACCCAAACCCACACCCTGTGTTTTGAAACACTGTACATCTCTCCCAACCCTTTCTCGCCAAAGCTCTTAACCCCACATCCTGTCACTTTCATACCTCGTTGACAATCCCACATACCTCCAAACCCTTCACAATCATAAACCCCCCCCCCCACATGACCAAGGTCTACTATAGCAATCCAAGTACAAAATTCGCATCAATGGTTGTGATTTATGGATTGGGCATCAAGAAGTATGAATGGCTCAGATTGGCTTTGTGTTTCTACACACACAACAAGCACAAATAGCTGTTTTGTCTCTACAAAGAAGCACACAAGGGACAAGAGAGAGACAAAAGACCAAAGTGAAACCCTATCTCGTCTATATAAAAAGCTTGTAAGCCATTGTGGCATGGTAGTAGTTTTTTAGCCTAGTTCAGTTTTTAAGTTTTTAAGTAGTTCAATTTTTATGTACTTGTATTTTTAAGATCAATGAGAATTCAGTTTATATTTCAAATCGTGTTCTAAGCTCTTATCTCAACTTGTGTCTCTTTTGAAAGTCATATCAGCTCTCATTATATGCCACTTTTAATCTGATCTAAAAAAAATTTACAAGAAAAACTAAAAAAAGAGTGTTGAATTATAAGCTAATGGATGAATGAGCAAACATGGAAGGCTCATTGGGTTTCTTAGATAGCTTATTTATAAGCTAAGGGTAGATTAGAGCATATATTAAGGTTTCCAATATACTCCTGTGAGTAGTGTTGAGCAAGGAGAACAAGGTACATTTCTTTTTAAAAATTTTTAGTACTACTGTAGCAGTGCTTATTAGCTTATTAAAGTGCTTATTTGCCTTGACCTTTACTTTTTATTGCTTGTTAGTTAATGTTTGATAAGTTTCTTCAAAAATTTGAGCTTAATTCAGACCTTAATAGTGTTAAAATCTGTTTTTAAAAATCTAAAGGGATGTTTGGGTTAAGCCCAAAATGGGTTAAAATGATATGGTAATGTTTGAGGGGGCCATGCTAACTTTGGTTAACCAATACTAAGCTTATGATGAAGCAATATTTCCAAAAAAGATGAAAGTTTAAAAAGAGTTTTCAAGTTTACTCTTTGTTCTCTTACAACTGTTGGAAATTCATAAGGTTCAAAAAAGCTTATTGGGTTAAGCCATTGTAAACCAGAATTTAAGTTCACTTTGGTGTCATTTGTGTGTGCAAGAACCAACTAGTAGAGTTCCTTAGGAGTCCTTAGTTTTTGTTAACAATTCTGTCAACTATTTTCAAGAATTTTCATAAGTAAAAATAGTCAAGTTTGTCATCAATTCTCCAATTAGCAAAAATGTTTTTCAGTTCCTTAATATTGTGCACAAGTTCATTTTAAGCTACTTTCAATCTGTTTCTCATTACTTTTTTGTTTTGAGCTTATTAAAGTGCTTATTTCTAAGCTCATTTTTTATCAAAAATCCTTTGTTGAAACTGCCCTGGTGCTAAACCACCACTTTCAAGCCACTTTTCTAGCTTATTTAATTGGTGTCTGCTCAAGCTATTGGCTTTCATAGAAAGCCAATAAGCTCTTTTATAACATCCCTCTGTTTCAGACCTTAGGAACCCCTCTAGGTTGCTTATTTTTTAAGCCCAAAAGGGACCTCCTTGACTGATTTGTACCCATTGCTTATTTGCTTGTTTGGCCTATATGTCTGTTTTATCTAGCTTATTTTTATGCATAGGGCTTATTTAGGTTAGGGTAGCTAGTCTCTTTTGCTTATCTTCAGTTTTCCTTAGCTTATTAGTCTCTTAAGCCCTCTTGTTAGCTTTGCTTAAGTCCTTGTGCCTTAAAGCTCAATTTTAAAGCTACTGTCTGATTTAATTGCAAATTTTTCTGCTTATTTATCAAGCTTTATTCTGTCTAGATTATTTTGAAGTGCATATTCAAATTTTAATTTAGTTTTTAAGTTTTAAGCTAGCTTAATTAACATTTTGTATGCAAAAAAAGTAGTAAAGTGTTAAGTTTTAATAAAAGTTTGAGTGTTTTTGTCATAGGTTAAGTTGTCAAACAGCTTAATTTCTTTAGTGATTTTCAAAAAGTGTTTTTTACAAAAGTTATATAAGTCAATGGCATAACAACATTTTTGCTTTTCAAAGTTTTTCTTAAAAAAAAGGGGGGAAAGAGGAAACCCGGGTGAGCAAGACTCGAACCCGGGTCTCAACCCTCTTTTCTACAAACACCCCTACCGTTGTGCCCTTGGGACTTCTTCGTTAGAAGCCCAAGTGGTTATTAATTTAACCACATTTTGGCCAATAAGCCTTTCAGCCCTTGTGGGCTTATTCCTGGCTTATTTATAAGTTGTGGGTTCAAGTTAGCATTTTTCCTAGGATAGTTGTAGCTTAATCTATTTTTCTGTATTTTTTCGTAATTTTTACTGTTCATTTACTAATTTTTATAATTTATTTTCTTTTAAACTGTTTTTAATTCATAAAAAAATAAATAAAAATTCAAAAAAATATTTTTCCTTTTTTGAAAATTTTATTTAGTCATATTTTACTTAGGAAAAATATAAAAACATTCGTAGGGTCGTTTTTGCAAAATCTCACTTTTTAAAGAACGGGATTAAGCCCCGTTTTTGTTTTTTCATTTTAAAGCTCAGTATTAAAAACCTCCTGTGTAGGTCTAGTCTTTTTTATTCTTCATTATTAGTCCCCTAGAGTAGATTAGAAGTAAAAAATTTATTTGTAGGGTTAATTTTTAAGATTTTAGGTTTTTGACCCCTTGTTCGGGGTTCCTGCTCTCGTTTTTCAGTTTAATTTCATGATTTTTAGGTTTTTCTCAATCGTTTTTGTTTGTTATTAATTAATTTAGCTTTCTACACTCTCAAATCATTAATCTCATTCAAACTCCAATTTTCCGACTGTATCGATTCTCAAGCACAGCCTCGTTGGGGATAAACGACCCGGGAATATTCTATTCTACTTCTCGGTTTCATTGATTATTTTTAGATTATACTTATTATATATATTTTATTATATATTATATATATAAGAGGTCTAGTTAAACAATCAATCATTTACTTAAAAGGATTAGCTAAAAATTATAAACCAAAACCAGGTGCATATTGATGCATTAATAAACTAGTTTTGAAACTAAAAACTACAATTAAGTAAACTATAATGGAAAAATAAGCAGTTTATAAAACCTAATATACTAACAGACTTAAGAACTTAATAAAGCAACTTAAAAACTAAACAAATCCTATTCTAATCTTATGACAGCCTACCCTAATGTCTAATTTATAAGCTTATAAAAGTTTAGCTGAGACGCTAAATATAAAATGCAGCTCATTTTGACCCTTTTTAACCATTTAATCTCCCAAACACCCCTTTAAAAGAATTTTGCACATTTTTAAACAATGAAAAACTGTATTAATGACAATTTTGGTGCAACCAGATACTGAATGAGTTAAAAACACATTAAGAAGCAGGTTTGACAAGAAATTAAGCACTAATAAGCTACTAAGTAAATAAGCAATTTGGAGATTTCACAAGCAGTTTTGCCTAAGAAAATTGAAATTTCATTAAAACAAAAATTGATTACAAAGCTGAAAAAGTTATGTTAACAAAGTTTAAAAGATTAAAACATACATTTAAAAACATTAAACATTAAAATAAATCTACTCCTACTCCTACACAGGGCTATCTCTGTCTTCTTTCTTCTTTATATAGGCTGCCCATTGTCTTCATTGTGTGCTAGTTGTGTTTTTGCTGTGAGAGGAAACAAAAGCTCATCTTGACCCTTTTAATAATCCTTGGTGGCCCATATCCACCTTGATCCTAACCCTTGATTCACTTGTCCAATTGAAAACCATGGGATTGCCACGGTGTACATAAGGGGTTTTATTTGTTGGGGTGAGCTGTTTTTGTCATGGGGTGAAGTGGGGTAAGGGTTTTGTTGAAGACAGATGAATAGTACCAAAATGAGAGTGGCAGGAAAATTGGATGTCACACTCTGTTTGTTTTTGTGACAGGGTAAATCTTTGGAAGATTGGCAAAAATGACCCTTCTGTTTTATATATGTTATGGAAAATTCAGTCCTTGGTGGTGGTAGAAAGTTTAGGGGATTAGCATAAATCACCCTCCAATGTTATTTGTTCTATTTCAGTGAAAGTCCTTGTGAGGTGAATATGAAAAGAATGAGAGGGGTTTTAGGCAGATCAGCCCCTCATTGTTATATAAGTTTTGCAAATTTAGTCCTTATTAGGTGACTAACGATGTTTAAGGGTAAAGGTTAAATGTTGAAATGGATGAAATGTGTTAACTTGGTGGTAAGTTTTTTGGCCTATTTTCAAACTATCTTGAGACAGGCCATGGGGATATAAAGGGATTTACTGGGCTTTTAATTAAAGTTGGGCGTTATATGTCTTCATAAATTAAAATGAGCTGACCCGTCCCATTAGATGGGTACGGGTGGCCTACTTTTAGCAATTTATGTTTCACACGGGTTCGGTTTTTTATGCCCTTGTTCAACGCCCAATACCCTGGGGGTTTTGACTTAGACTTCTGTCTGACATCTCAAATCCACAAACGTTGTCGAGTCGATCCGGAAATGTCCGTTTTAGCTCCGTTTTTTATCCTTTTATACCTTTGGCCTCGGTTTTTCATGCTCTTTTCAATTCCGTTCTCGGTTTTGTCCGGTTTGGCTTCGATTTTGTCCTTTAGTGAATATTCGGTACCTGCATAGTTCAAACACAAAAAACAAGCTATTATGTCATTTTAATGTAAATTACGCACAAAGAACAGCAGGTTGACTTGGATTTTCTATTTTAACAACTAAGGATGAAACCAGTCAGATTCTCAAGAACTTTATCAAAGAAATAGAAAACCTAGTGGATAAGAAAGTGAAAATAATCAGGAGTGATAATGGAACATAATTTAAAAATAAAGTTTTGGATGATTTTTGCAGAGAAAAAGGTATTAAGAGGGAATAGAGTGTAGCCATGACTCCTCAGCAAAATGGTGTGGCTGAGAGGAGGAATTTGACACTAATTGAGGCTGCTAGAACCATGTTAGCTAACTCTAAGTTACCTACCACATTTTTGAGCTGAATAGTTAGTAACTATCTGTGTTATGTACAGAATAGGTCTTAGTAGTCCAAGCCTCATAATAAGACACCTTATGAACTTTTTAGAGGTCTTAAACTAGCTATAAGCTTTATGAAACCATTTGGATGTCATGTTACTATCTTAATACTTTAGACAATATAGGCAATGTTTTTATTGGCAAAAAGTGATAGAAGGTTTTTCTTTGTTGGATATTCCGATGTGTAGTAAAGTGTTTTAGGGTATACAACATAAGAAAACCAAGAAGAGTAAAGAAAACTTTGCATATTGAGTTTTATAGAGAATAAACCGTATTGATAGAAAGGAATGGTCAAAGTGGCTGTTTATGATATTTATTCTCTAACCCAATCCATTAATAAATGTACAGTAGCTGCAGGTACAATCTCAATGAATCCAGTCAGGTACCAAGGAGATCTTAAATGCAGAACATCAACTCCGAAGAAGAAATCACTCAAGATTGCATTGTGATGCCAATTTGGAAAGATGCTTCATACTTTGATTCACCTTTCCAAAGTAGTTGGTAAATAGAACCAAAACTCAGCTGTCTTAGATTGATCAAAAGAAGGTTGAAGTAGGTCCACATAATGAGAATGATGAAAAAGATAAGTTTGAAGATGATAGCAGTCCTAAGGAAGTTAATGTTTACTGACAACATATAATACTGCCGTCCTGAAGTTAATAACTGGTATTTTAAACTTAATATTTGTTGATACCATCATTGAATAATGCTAGCATCCTAAAAACAAGATAGCCCTAAAGATATGTTTCAATTAGGATCTAGGTCATACACTTGAGACACTCATGTTGTAGTTCTTCAGTTATGAAATGAACCAGAAGTTTATATGGGGGAACATCACTAATTCCATACAGTTTCTCAACCAACTCCCAATAAAAGAATCCATAAAGTTCACCCAATTAAAAATGTGATTAGTGATGTGAAGTCCTCTATTCAGACAAGAAGAATGACAAAATCTACTTCTGTGCTGTATATGAACAGAAAACACATGATACCCTGAATACTTGTTTATTATTCTTTGTTTTCCCTTATCACAGATGTCAACCCACAAGTCATTGTTAAAGCTCTAGACTAATTCATCTTGGGTGAAGCAATGCAGTGAAGAATTTCTGCAATACAAACTCCAACGATGTTATGGAATACTTGTGGATTTTGCCTAATGTGAATAGGGCCATTGGAAACAAAATGGGTATGCCGCTTCAGAAACAAGAAAGATGAAAGGAGGGATTGTGAAAGGAAAAAGTCTAGGTTGGTTGCACAGGGTCATAGGCAATAAGAAGTATATGATTATGAAGAATTTATTTGCTCTTGTTGGCAAGAATTGATGCAAAAGATTGTTTTATCCTATGGCTTCTTTTAAGGGGTTTTCTGGTATATCAAATGGATGTGAAGAGTGCATTCTTATATGGAACCATTGAGGAAGATGTTGATGTTACTCAACCACTAGGATTTAAAGATCCTGAGCATCCAGACAAAGTTTACAAGGTGGTCAAGGCACTTTATGGGTTGACATAACAAGCTCCAAGAGCATGGTATGAAACGCTTGGCTAACTATTTGTTAGGGCAATTGGGTATACAAAGAGTGGAAATAGATCAGAATTGGTTTATCAAGAAGCAAAAGGAGAAATTTTTGCTTGTACATGTCTATGTAGATGACATTATCTTTGGCTCTACAAACAAGGAGTTATGTACTGGATTTGAGAAGTTAATGAAGGATAAGTTTTAGATAAGTTCTATGGGAGAACTTACTTTCTTTCTAGGATTACAAGCACAAAAGAAGGAAGATGGAATATTTATCAGTCAGGATAAATATGTAGCTGAGATTTTGAAGAAATTCAACTACTTTGATGTGAAGTCAGCTTCAACTCCTGTTGATTTGGAAAAACCTTTGGTCAAGGATAGAGATGCTGATGATGTTGATGTACATCTCTATAGATCCATGATTGGGTCTTTGATGTATCTCACTACATCTAGGCCAGATATCATATTTGCAGTATGTGCATGTGCTAGATTTGAAGTTACTCTAACGACATCTCATCTCTTAGCAGTCAAGAGAATTTTTAGATACTTGAAAGGCAATCCAACTTTAGGCCTTTGGTATTCTAGGGATTCTCCATTTGAACTAGTTGCTTACACTGATAGTGGCTATGTTGGAGCAACTCAAGATAGGAAGTCTACAACTGGAGGATGTCAGTTTTTAGGAAACAGGTTGATATCTTGACAGTGTAAGAAGCAAACTATGGTTGCCACTTCTACAACTGAAGCTGAATATGTGGCTGTGGCTAGTTGCTGTTGACAAGTACTCTGGATTCAAAACTAATTGCTAGATTATAGGTATAATTTCATGAACACTGTCATTAATATTGACAATAACAGTACTATCTGCATTATTGAAAATCCTATTTAACATTCTAAAACAAAACATATAGAGATTAGGCATCATTTTATAAGAGATTGCAATGCTAAAAAGTTAATACAAATGGTTAAAATTCATACTGATTATAATGTTGCAGATCTTCTTACAAAAGGTTTTGATGCTGGAAGGTTTCAGTACTTGGTCTCAAGTATTGGAATGCTTATTCCTTAAGGTCTACATTTCTTTATGTCTTTGTAAAGTTTTGTTAAAGGAATTAGTACTGTAATGTTAGTCTTGTCAAATAGTACTGTTAGTTATACTTAAAGACTTGCTTGTTTAAATACTGTTAGTCATATTAATACTGTCAAAGAAGAAAATACTTTGGATTGTGTATTTTCTCGGCTATAGACTAACACATGAAGCTAACTTATTAATTGAGCAAATACTTACCCCTTGAAGCATTGTTTGAGGGAAGGCTACTTATTTATACAGTCAAAGCATGGATGGAAGGATATGTAATATCAAAAGTGTTTTAAAAAGAATAAAAAACATCTAGGCATGTCAAAAGAGGTCGAGACACCAAGATACCTCAGTCTAGTGGTCCCCCTGTAAAGGTTGGTGATGAGGCTGTCCATAAGGAGTTGGGTGACAGAATGGAAAGGGCTGCCACTACTGCTTCTAGCTTAGAAGCAGAGCAGGACAGTGGTAACATCAATAGGACCCAATCCATGGCAACACTTAATGGATCAAGTCCTTAGGGAATTGGTTCAGGTAGTGGTCCTAGGTGCCAAGACACCATATTGGGAGGTGTAGATGCTCATACTAGGTTTGAGACTACATCTAAATAGTCCAGTGATCCACCTCTCTCAAGAGGTTACACACTTGGAAGTAGAGAGGACCGTATGAAACTATTAGAATTGATGGCAAAGTGTACAAAGTCTGTGTGAAATAGTGAGGAAAAAGAAAAGAGATAAATTGTGAGTTGAAAAACAAAAAGAGAGCTGTGTGAATAAAAACAGAAAAGAGTGATTTTGTGAGCAAAAAGAATTGAGAGATATTGTGAGCATAAAAACAAAAAGAGAGATTATGAGAAGAACTAATTGATGATTGAAGTCCTTTTTGGAATGAAATTGAAGATTAATGCTGGTAGCTCAAACTTACTGTTGTTAGCCTCAGGATAATAATGGTAATATAACTGAATGCTGCTAAGCATAAAATTTCTATTGCTGGTATATCTTAGTGCTGCTAAGCTTATGTTGATGCTGTTGAGTTACTGCTGTCAGTTTAAGTTTTTAGACATTATTTAGTGCTGCCAGTTAAAGTTCCTGCTGCTGAGGGTGCTTTTATAAATACTTCAATTCAGGGTTTCATTTGATTCTTTATTTGATTTCAATCATTCAAACACTCTCTAAACGTAAACCCTGACTCAATTTCATCTTTAATCATCTAATCACAAAACAATGTCTACCCTTACATTTGCTGATACTCATAATATGGTTGCATTCTTGGAAAAACCCGCTGAAAGTGATGGTCCTTATGAAATTATCGATTTTCTGAATGCTAACCAAATTCATTATGCTTTAACTGTCAATCCTATCATCTACACATCTTGCATTAAACAGTTTTGGGCAACAACAAAGGTAAACATTGTCAATGGTGAACGTTAGTTACAAGCCCTAGTTGATAAAAAGAGGGTGATCATCCCAGAGTCAAGCATTAGAAGTGATCTTCACTTAGCAGATGATAGTGGTATTGATTGTTTGCCGACTGCTACTATCTTTGAATAACTGGCACGGATGGGGTATGAAAAACCTTCTCAAAGGCTTACATTTTATAAAGCTTTCTTTTCTCCACTATGAAAGTTTTTAATTCATACTATTACACAATGCCTTAGTGCCAAATCCACTGCATTGAATGATTCTCAACAGACACCCATTACTACTCAACCATCATCCTCTAGACCTCAGAAGAAGCAGTCTAGGGGGAAACCGAGGAAGGAAAATGAAGTTCCTTAAGATGAGACACATCATGATGACAGTGTTCCTATACCTTCCAATGATCCACTTCTCAGTAGTGAGGATAGAATGCAACTAACAGAATTGATGATTTTATGTACCAACTTACAAAAACAAGTTCTTGATTTGGAAAAGGCAAAGGATACTCAAGCAAAAGAGATTGCTATTTTAAAGAAGAGGGTCCAAAAGTTGGAAAGGAAAAAGAAATCAAGAACTACAGGGTTACAAAGATTAAGGAAAGTTGGTGAATCTAGTAGGGTTGAATCCTCTGAGGATAAGGAGAGTTTGGGTGCTCAGGAAGATGCATCCAAATAGGGGAGGATAAAAATTGTTGATGAAACCCATGGGAGATTAGATGATGCAGAAATGTTTGATATAGATGATCTTCATGATGATGAGGTGATTGTGGATATGGCAATTGGTGAGAAATAAGAGAAAAGTGCAAAAATTAATGAAAGAAAGGTTAGTACTGGTATTAAAGATAGTGCTGCCCCGACAATCCTAGTTACTACTGCTGATGAAGGAGTTACTGCTGCCAAGATTGATGAAATTACTCCTACCAGTGCTCCAACAACAATTATTGATGAAATAACTTTGGCTCAAACTCTTATTGAAATTAAAGCAGCTAAACCTAAAGCTGTTACTACTGCCGCTACAACTATAACTACAAGACCCAAGGCTAGAGGGGTTGTAGTTCAAGAGCCAAGTGAATTCAGAACAACAACATCATCTCCACAAACATCACAACCTTCAAAGACTAAGGACAAAGGAAAAGCTATAATGATTGAGCCTGAAGTACCTTTGAAAAGGAAATATCAAGTTGCTCTTTATGAAGAAATGGCAAGAAATCTTGAAGCTCAGCTGCAAGCTAAACTTATAGAAGAAGAGAAGATGGCAAGGAAAAAGGAAGAAGAAGCCAACATAGCTTTGATTGAATCATGGGAAAATACACAAGCTATGATGAAGGCTGATAAATTGCTAGCTGAGAGACTCCAAATAAGAGAACAAGAGGAGTTGACAGATGAGGAGAAGGCAAAACTTTTTATAGAATTCATAGAGAGGAGGAGAAAACATTTTGCTGAATTAAGAGCATAAGAAAAAAGAAATAGACCTCCTACCAAGGCACAAAAGAGAAATAAAATGTCTATCTATCTTAAGCATATGGATGGATATAAACACAATCAGCTAAAGGGGAGAAGATATGATGAAATCCAAAAGCTATTTGACAAGGAGATGAAGAGAGTAAATTCTTTTATAGCTATGAATTCAGAAGTTTAAGAAATTAGTAGAAAGAAGGATGAAAGCAGTTCTAAGAAGATAGAAATTGCACAAGATAATAGTG
>BQNB010120965.1:3627-20539 GCA_026074375.1 Tanacetum coccineum | reverse complement strand
CCTTAATCGGTCTGCCTAGCCACAAGGGTGTTTAGCACTATTAGGAATGAAATGAGTCCAAGAAAATATGCCTAGAAGACCTGCTAGCAATTTTTTTACTCGTTGTGGTTTAAACTCATACATCGTGACAAGTGCAAGATGTCGTTATCTTGGTATCTATAGACAAAATGTACTCTAGTTACACAAAATATGTTATCATTCAAAGATTTCAGAACCGGAAGAGGGTAATGAAAGATTAAAAGTGAGTTTAAATATAATTGATAATAATTCAATTATAACCCTATCTTATTCTTGTCAACCAATGAGAAAAGATAGGAGTAATTCTCACTCTTCTTACCAGGAAAAGAGACTATGTTTGTCTTCTTTGAGAAAACAAACTTTCGTTTACCCGATTTATGTTGTAATAACATAATTAATCAGAATATAGAAAGTTCAATTTAGTATTTTCGATAATTAAATTCTTAATAGAATTAACTACCCAATTAATTTACTAATTAAGACTAAGATCCAACTTGACCTCCCACTTATTAACCAAAGGTCTGACCAGTGAGAAAACAAATAGGGCAAGAGGTAAGCGACGAGCGTTAATTGCCTTTAATGCAACTCTTAGATTTATGAGACTAGTCATAACATTAGTAATCATATAATAATGTCGTGAGCATGTTTAGTTCTCATCTTATGCCTCAAGTCCGAGGTCTGACCAGGTAACCGAATTTAAGTCCACCAAGCAAAAACGCACACAAATAGTTAGAGGTCTGACGAGTGAACCATAATTGTCATGGGTTGGAATGACCTTGAGGTCTGACTAGAGAGGCCAAGCCAAATGCACGTGTTCTTGGTTGGTTGGCATTGACATAAAATTTTCATAGGGGTATACACATAAAAGTGTTAAAAGCGTGTACAAAGAGGCATGCAAAACAACTTTGTAGCACTAATTTTAAAAACCTTTTATAAATGACATTGTAGTGATTAAATTGGTTCACGGTAACTCCAATCGAACGCGCAAAGAAGCGGATAACCAAGTTAGCGCGAAGCTTATTAAAAATCTGAATTCTTTACGAAATTCCTCCTTAAACTTCTCTTATAGTTTGTTCTAGTGGATGAGCCGTACTTCCCAATAATCCATAATATCCAGTTTTTAAATAATCTAGAAATCAAGTTTCATAGTTTATAGTCTTATTAATTTTCTCAAAAATAAAGTTTTCCATGGAAGAACTAGCAGGTCACAATGAACATGTATTATGCGTGCAATTAATAGACTTGTTTTAATATCATCTTTCACTAAGTATTAGTCCGTATTGCATACATTTTAGGCATGTAAACGAGTAATCAAGTAAAATATATGCACATAAGAGACAAATAAAAAAGTATGACATTAAATTAAACAAGTAAACATGTAAAATCCGAGTTCTCTTGTGAGTCTTCCCTAATTGGAGAACCATAAGACCCTCATTAGGTTTTCATCAATATGCTTAGATCGCCCTATTCATCACCAGAAGTGATTGAATAGGTCTTATGGCCGGAAAAGGAAACAAAAGCAAACTAAGATCTAGTTTCCTAAATAAAAGATTTAATTACCATAAATAAAAATCAAGATCTTTTAGATATATAGTGTGATTTACTTTCCAAAATAATCATCAATTAAAAAGGAAACAAATCTACTAAATTAACGATTTAATTTTAATTCTTTTTTAACCTATATTAACAATTAATAATTTTTAAGATCTAGATCTAACATATTTTATTTAATTATGGCAAGGATTTGCATAATCTTTGCCATATTTGTAAGAAAACAATAAAATATGCAAACGCAGCAGATCAAGCAGAAAATTAAATTCTAGGCACGTAACAAGGCATATAATTTAATTTAAAACGTGTAACTCATAATGCCAAAACGAGTTGGCTCGTGATGCCACTGTTGGGATTTAACAAATTAGGTAACCAATTAGCTACACGTACGCGGCGGAATGGATCTAACAAGTGGCGCAGCGGAATGGATCTATTTATTGGCAAGTAGAGTAACACATATTAAATAAGGAAGCGTACCTTTGTAACGATTATTCTTGAATACAAAAGCGTCTAAAACAAACGCCTCTACGGTTGCTCACACAAACACGTCAACCAAGTATGTAAGAATTGCTAGTCTTACCCTCACGATCAAACACCCACGTGTTATTTAAAACCAAACGTACGCCTTGCCTTTCCTTCTTGAATTCAAACCAAACAACCTTTAATGAAAGGTTTAAACCCTAATTCGTCACTTTTGAGGAATCACTAAACAACCACCACGCGTACCTTGAATTTTCAAGCAAGGAGATCAAGCGAAAACGGGAAAAACCCTTAAACCGCGGTTTAGGCATGCGGTTTAGGGTAAATCGCTGGAATCCCTAAATCAGGCGATTTAGGGAGGCGATTTAAACTGAATAAACCCTTTTAAGGGTTTTGGCGATTTAGGGTTTAGAGAAGGAAAGAGGCCGAATATTGTTGAGGGTTTAGGAGAGGATTGATTGTAGAATGAGGGAATATGGGGTGTGTTAATAAGCACCCAATCTTTCTCACTACAATTTAGATTAATACCATAATTAAACAAGTCTTCTACTATCCTTTCTTTTCTACCATTTTGGCCCATCCAAACACCCTTTCCAGAAGCTAGGGAACAAGGCCACGCCCTAAGTGTTTAGGTTTTGTCCGATTTATGTCCTTGGTTCTATATTTAGATTTTATATAATAATTAAACAATAATTAATTAAATAACTATTTAAATATAAATCGTGAAGTAACCATACTTTTCGTGTATTAACGTGTGTGCCCCCAATAGGCTCACGTATTTCTAACGTATAACTTGCGGAACCGACTACCAAATTACAACAGTTTTATCATTTTAGGTCCTTGTATCTTTTTAAGTGTTAGATAGAAAGAAAATAGAATGAATGTATGGTTCAAGTGAGAGACAGAACAGTTTTGTCATTTAAGTTTGTATAAGCTTTTATGACTAAACAAATATCGTCACTAACCAGTTACAATAGTACTTACAAAAAGACATCTTTACCTAAATAATTAATGTACTGTCCCCCAAGTTATTAAAATCATGTGATGCCTTTTTTTGCTAAGTTAAAAGTAGTTTTTTTAAACTCTTTTTCTGTGATCTTTTAAAACTTGAAAAAGTGAGAAGTTATGAATGTGAGTTATTATTCGATTGCAATTGTCAATTTAGTGAAAAAACATTTTTCGCAACTACCTATCCAAAGTTGAGTGACGAAAATTTCGTGACTAAGGAGAGTAACAAGAAATGAGTAAGACGTGGACCATTAGTACTAGACTCAGTGACAAATACTTTCGTCACTAAAATGTATATTAGTGACAATTTATTACTTCGTCATTAAATATATGCAAGTGACGAGATATAGTGACGAAAATTCTATACCGTCACTAAAATTGTGTTAATAGTGACGAAAAATATGGATCGTCGTTTAAATTTCTGTCACTCTAGCCCCTATTTTTTGTAGTGTAAGTAATATAATAATGTATATATTCTTGACTGTAATTTTAAATAAATTTATGGACTTTGGTGGTCGGTGGTAAACATGTTTTCAAGATTCCAGTCGCAGCGGGTGATATTATGGTGGCGGGAAATGATGATGTGTAGGCCCCCCCACTTCCCCCAAAAAATTGAGTCTATCAATGAATTTCCTGTTCATTATGTAATTAAGTCTTAGTCAATCAATTAGTTAATGTTATAATAGAAATGTATCAGGAATCGGGCTCGATAGTTAATCTAATTTTGTATATGTTTCGGGTTTAATCCCAAGCAAAACCCGAGCCCGGGTCCTAGTCCAATATCCCGGACATCACTTAATGTGTCGGGGTATATAAGTAACTTTTCCACCTAGGAAAAGTTAGTTGATTTCATTTATAATATTTCACTTTTCTATATTCTCTCTCAACTCTCACCTCTCTAATACTTGTTCTTTCTCTCTTTCTCCTAAATCAACTATCTTTAACTCTTTTCTTGATCGATTCGTGATTCGTTATATGAAGTGAAAGTGTTTACGGGATCCTACAATTGGCATCAGAGCTACAGTGGATTTGTGTATGATTCTTGTGGCGTAAACAAGATCGAATTCTGGTTTATTTATTTATTTATTTGGTTCAAAAAAATAGTCAAGAAAAATCAAAGATTTGATCTTTGTTTGTGGGTTAAAAGTTTGTTAAAGAATTGTATTATTCGGGCTTAATTCTACCCCTTGCAAATATTAACAGGTGGTGTTTAAAACATCATTTCGTAGCTTTCCAAGAAATTTGAAGATTTTTTCTTGGCTGCGTTTTGTCTCACTGAAGGGGTGTTCTTCATTGCCTTTGCATGCGGGTTGCGTTTTTGGTCATTTGCGATTTTCTTATTGAAGATTTGCAATTTTGGTCATTCATTTTGCTCAAGACTGCTTCTGGTCATGCTTTTTGCCTCAAGACTGTGTTTTGGTCATTGCGTTTTGTCTCAAGACTGCGTTTGCCTCAAGACTGCGTTTTGGTCATTGCATTTTGCCTTAAGACTGCGTTTTGGTCATTGCTTTTTGCTTCAAGACTGCGTTTTGGTCATTGCATTTTGCCTCAAGACTGCATTTTGGTCATTGCGTTTTGCCTAATTGAAGACCCTTAATTGCGTTTATGCCTAAGGGGACTCTGCCATTTCAGATTTTTGTTGCGTTTTGGTCCTCAATAATTGACTCTGCCGTTTTGTCTAATAGACACTAGCCTTGTCCATTGAAAACCCTTGTTTTGAAAACCTAATTTCCCGAAAAAAATTTCGAATTTGGGAATCAGGTGGTATTTGACCGAATTTGGGAATCTATTAATCATTGTCTAAACATAACAAAACATCAAATCAAACAACAAACAAAGACGTAAAAGACTAAACCATTCAACAAACACACATTAACATCAATCTATTATTCATTCAAACGGTTTGTCATTGATTGTGTAAAATTCCCGTAATCACTTATAACGTTTAATCATAGACGTGTAAAAAATCCCGTCAACATGAAATTGCATCAAAAACCACAACTTCAATCACATCAAACCACTTAAGATCCAACAACTTTCACACTTCATAATTCATAACCATTCATTCATCATGACTACTCTAGTCAATACATCCTCAACAGATAGTCATATGTATAACAATATCATGGTAGCTGGTTCAAAAGATCGTCCACCGATGCTTGAACCAGGAAGATATTCACAATGGAGATCACGTTTTCTACGGTACATTGACACAAAACCAAATGGTGAGGGACTGAAAAAAGCATACTATCTGGTCCCTACGTGCCATCTAACTGCACTAGTTCAAGCTTTGCTGCAACAGAAGGTAAAACTGCAATACAATCAACATCAACAATTGGAAACAGTATTGAACATGACTTCCAGAGAACAAATAACACTTTCTGTTCTGATAAAAGAAGCATTTTCTTGCTTTTAACTGGTATTGGAGATGATATCTATTCCACTGTTGATGCTTGTAAAACAGCGAATGAGATGTGGATAGCCATTGAAAGGCTACAACAGGGTGAATCATTGAACATACAAGATGTAAAGACCAATCTGTTCTGGGAATTTGGGAAGTTTACTTCTCGAGATGGAGAATCAATGGAGTCGTATTACTCACGGTTTTATAAACTGATGAATGAATTGACAAGGAACAACTTGCAAGTTACTACAATGCAAGTGGACGATCAACTTCCTTCAACCGACTTCAACCAGAATGTCAAGATTTGTAACGTTGTCAACAATCAAAAGAAGTAGACACCATCTCCCATATCACAACACTTTTTGACATCTAAAGCATATCAGAAATAAGTCAATGATATCCGTGCTGAGAGAATAAGCCAAAAGTGCAAAATCCATCATAGCACTTCTTGCGGCTGCTCAACCATATTCAGATAATTACTATCAAGCACCAAAACCTCAAAGATCTAATGCAACATCATCTTCTACAAGACCTAGTGCATCTACCAGACACAAAGGCAAAGAGATCGCCAAACCAGTTACACCTCAATCTGAGTCAGTGTCTGAAGAAGTCAGTGATCTTGAACAAGCTCAGAGGGATAAGGATATACAAAAGAATTTGGCACTCCTTCAAAGTGTTTCACAAGGCTCTACAAACCTACCCAACAACAAACCTTCAAAAAAACCTTTCTCAAACAATCCAGGAACAAGACTGAAGATACCACACCAAGGTATAACAACGAAAATCAGTCAGGGCAGTTTGGGAATCAAAGGACAATGACAGTTGCTGGGACTAGGGAAACTGTAGGCAGTCCGGTAGTGCAACAAACGGGGATACAATGCTTTAACTACAAGGGATTTGGCCACTATGCAAAGGAATGCAGGAAGCCAAAGCGGGTTAAAGACTACACGTATCATAAGGAAAAGATGATGATGTGCAAACAAGCTGAACAAGGTGTTCCACTACAAGCAGAGCAAGCTGATTGGCTAGCGGACACGGATGAAGAGATTGATGAACATGAATTGGAAGCACATTACAGTTTCATGGCAAAGATTCAGGAGGTCTTACCAGAAGAATCCAGTTCAACTGAACAGCCATTGGAACAGGTACAAAACAATGATGAAAATAATGTGTTTGCCAATGAAAGACAACATTCTGAGAATAATACTGCAGAATGTGCTGATGAGCGTGCTGCGCTTGCTAATTTAATTGCAAACTTAACTCTTGATACTGAGGAAAACAAAACGATTTTAAAGCAATTAAAGAAAGCAAACACATCATTGACTCAAGAACTAGAGGAGTGCAAAACTAACCTTGATGAGACTAGTAGGGCTCTGGGGGAGGCTACTAGTTGTCGGGATAGTTGTCTGATTGCACTTCAGAACAAACAGAATGAGTTTGAGAAGTACAAAGCCTTTAATGACCAGACGATTGATTATGACATTCTTCAAACAAAGTTAAATGAAACTCTAGGACTATTAGCTCGTAAAGACATTGACATAAAAGAAGGTTTAAAAACTAAAGCCTATGAAATTTCAGTTGTCAATCAAAAACATGATGAGTTAGTAAAAAGGAGTCTTTTAACAAAGTCACAATTTGAAGGTCAACTCAAAGAGAAAAGTAAGGTCATTTTGGATTTAAAGGTTAAGGAAGAAAAAGATATTGACAAGATGATTGAAATGGACAAACAATTAAAGTTTTTGAATGAAATTGTTTACACTCGTAATCAGTCAATTCAGACCATTCATATGTTAGCACCCAAATGCTCGACATATAATGGTAGACCAACCTTTGCTAATCCAAGGTACCTCAAGAAAGCTCAATCTGAAAAGCCCTGTTTGTATGAGATCCCATATGATACTTCTGATCTTGCAAACAGATTTGCCCCCAATAGGGAAGAGACCATGACTCTTGCAAATAAGAGTAGATCAAAATTGAATAAAGATTATGTTAAACCATATGATTACACAAAACAAAATAGTCATCTATGAAAGTTTCACAAGCACCCTCACTGGAGTAACCTTGAATGTGACCTATCGAGTTGGAACGCGCAAAAGAAGTTAAGAAGACAATTGGAGAAAAAAACCTTTATTAGAAACAGAAACCAAACATTGCTAAAAACTTGCCTTTCTTACCCGTTCGAATCCATTATAGTAAAAAGTAGACAAGTTTTTAACGACATGACATTTAACATCAATCAATTTATAGAAATTGTTGATCATAGCTTTGGTTTAAACATACATTATAATTTTTGGGGTGCCAACTGTTAAAGATATGAAAGTTTTTGATAAAACCTTATAACCTCTTTCCATAAAAACTCAAAAATGTAGTTATCGTTTTGAAACATGAACTTAAAACAGAAATGTATGAAGTATTTATGAAGTACGTTAAATCCCTTGAAAAAGAGGTTGACGAACTTGAACTAAAAATGCTAATTTTCAAACCTAAATGAATCTACATCTTGAAGAGTGTGTGTCTAAGGATTTACCTGTTTATAATTTTCATTCTACTGTCTGATATAAAATGCTAATGCTGAATAACAATGCTTGTATCGTTCATAAAGTCAAAGAATGTGAAAGTCTTGCACAAAAGCTTTGCTAGAACAAACTGAAACCGATAACAAAGAAGTTTCATAATAAGCTTTTAAAATAGTTATGCTAAACTTGAAAATCACTCGATTATCTTGAACATGATTTTACAACATTGTAAAGAACAAAATAAATGAAAAAAACCTCAGTTTGCAAAACACGATCCAATGTATTTCGAAAAGAACGTGAAACAATATCATGAAATAAGGAATTTAAAGCTCAAATGCAAGACAAGAACATAGCCATCATGTGCGTTACAATACTCATTGAGAAATGCAAAGGAAAGTCCTGTGGAATCTCAGTTTGATAAAACCATCTGTGTTCCGACAAACCAAATGCTCAAAGCGTATTCCAAAACATCAGTTTAGGAAAACCAGACTCCATATTCAAATTCCTCCTGAAATAGAAGTATTCAAACGAAACATCGGTTAATAAAACTAATAGTGTCGATGGTTTGATTAAAACAAGTTCACGTCAACCAGAATTTGCCTCATAAAGAAAACAAGCGAAATACACCGAATGTGCTTTAAACCAGGGATTAAGAATTGCCACTACCATAACAACAAAACAAGAAACCACAGTTCCTTATGCTTCTAGGAATACTAAGCCCTCACGTGTCTAAATCTTCAAGAGTAAATCAACTACTAGTGTTAGCCAGACCACAATTAAGTGCTATCAAGTTAAAGATAAGTTTATGCCAAACAATATCAGTGGAAGTTTAAAAAGAAGGAAGTAGAAGGACCATTATAGGATTTCTAGTATTTTCTAAGAAAACAAAGTTGTAACATTTGTAATTGACATTTCAAAATCCCATAACTTTATGAATGTGAATCGTTTGTGCTCATGTGGAAAATGTGTGTTTAATTCTAATCATGATGCATGTGTTTACTAGATACTTGAATGACGTGAACGCAGAACTAAGAGACCTAATGTCGTTGCCTATTTAGTGCAAGTAAACCCAAGAGAAAAACGAACAAATCTGTGCAACACCCCATAAGAAAACAGTTGCATGATCAGATACCACTATTTTAGAAATCCAATAGTTACTATAAGGAATTATATGAGAATACACCAGGAATGGAAATGGTGGATAGCTAAGAAATGTCCAATCAGGATATAAATGGACACAAAAGCCTCTTAGGACCAAAAAGAAATTGATACCTAAGATTAGGAAAGCTGAAGTAATCAACAAGTATTAGTCCACACTAAAGACATGTCTCAGTATTACTAATGTCTTACAAGAATATCAAATTCCTTAGGACCAATTTGTCCAATGTTCCATCATCCCCTAATTCTCAATGCAGATTGTACAACTAATCTATTCATTGTTGACTCTGGATGCACAAAGCACATGACGGGCAATCTCAAGCTGTTGTGTAATTTTGTGGAAGAAATTTCTGGGTACTGTTCGTTTTGGAAATGATCAATTTGCTCAAATTCTTGGTTATGGAGATCTGAATCAAGGAAATGTCCGATCATAACGAGTTTTATTATGGTCAAAGGCCCTCAATCACACGAATCTTTTCTCTAGTGGGTCAATTTATGATGCGGATTGGAGGTTGCTTTTCCAGGAAATCTACTTGTTTGTGAGAGATCTCAGGGAAACGATTTACCTAACTTAATGCGGGATCCTAACTCTACACAAAATCTCTTCAAGAAACAACTTCATTAACTCCCATTTTGTTTCATGGCTAAAAGCTTCATCACCCAACCTCAAGCATGGATATGGCATCGAAGACTTTTCTTCATCTTAACTTCGATTACATCACCTTACTCTCAAAGAAAGATATTGTGACAGGCTTACCTAAGTTGAAATATGTCAGGGATCAACTTTGTTCGTCTTGTGAAATGAGTAAAGCAAAAAGAAGCTCATTTAAGTCAAAAGTTGTTCCAAGTTCCAAAGGAAGGATGAATTTGCTTCACATGGACTTGTGAGGTTCCAATGCGGATTGCAAGCAAAAATGGGAAGAAATATATTCTGGTGATTGTTATGAACTATTAAGAATACACTTGAACTCGTTTTTCTACGATCCAATGATGAAACGCCAGAAGTCTCAAAGAGACTTTTCTCTGATGATTCAAACGCAATCTTCAAGCTTAATTTAATTAGTTCCGTACTGACATAGGCACAGAGTTTCATGAACAATACACACCTGCTTATTTCAAAGAAGAAGGAATTGAACATCAGACTTCCACTCCTCGATCACCTGAATAGAACGGTGTTGTCGAAAGACGGAACCGCACTCTTGTTGAGGCTGGTCGAATAATGCTCTTAGCTTTTAAGCTTCCATTATCATTTTGGGCTGAAGCAGTTGCAACCGCATGCTATACTCAGAACAGATCAATTCATCTATTGAATTCATCGGAAAGACTGTGGCGTTACTCACCATCATTAATGACAGGAAACCTTTAATAAACATCTTCACATATTGGTTGCATTTGTTTACATACATACCGAGAGATGGGGAAAATTTGATAAGATGAAAGAAAAAGGGGACATTTGTCATGGAGGATATTCTACTCAGTTGAAGGGATTTCGTGTTGTACAACAAGCGAACACGGCTTAAATAGTTGACAGTCCGATTCATGGATCAAGTTTATAAATCAAAGGAAAATGATGTCTGATCACAACAGTTCAAAGGACCTCACACCCACAACAGACAAGAAGATGTCGTGAAAATGTCACTTCAAGCTCATTCCTCAAGGACAAAAGGCGGTCAGATTAAGACACCTCTGACCCCATAACCCCCAGACAAAATATTGTTCCTATAACATAAAGACAGATTACGTCCACAACAAGGGATGGAATTTTTCTTCAGTCCCTTTTACTTAAGAATATTCCAATCCACACCACGATCATGCTGAGACAATAACATCAATGAACAAGCACTCGATGCAATCGTTTGTGTGGGTGGATATTTGGTGTAGTTAATATAAGTTTTACAAGAAGCTAAATTTATCAATCCTTTTTGACATCGGTACAAGAAAGTGGTGAGCCTTCCTCACGCAACATTGATAATACCGACGTGCCATTCATTTCAACCACAAAGTCATGAGTACCGAAGAGACCCCAAGATCATCCATTTAGAACAATTCGTGGAAAATCCAACCATGCCAGTTCAAACAAGATGACAAGCTTGCCACGATCCTGAAAATGTCTATGTTCGCGCTCAACAGGTGAGTATTGTTGAACGAGAACATTATGGAGGCAAAGGCTGATGTCTTCCCTGCATGGATCAAAGCAATGCAGGATGAACTTCATCAGTTCAACAACTCAAAGTCTAGGAGAACTACTATACGACAAACCATTTGGCAAGATGATTATAAAGCTAAAGTGGTTATGGAAGAACAAGAAGGATGAAGATCAGACTGTAATTCGCAACAAAGCACGACTTGTTGCTAAAGGTTATGCTCAGGAAGAGGGTATTGATTTCGAAGAATCATTTGCACCAGTTGCTCGCTTGGAGGCAGTTCGGATTTTCGTTGCCCACGCAGCACACAAGTCTTTTCCAATCTATCAGATGGACGTGAAAACGGCATTTCTTAATGGTCCACTAAAGGAGGAGGTTTATGTTGCTCAGCCGGAAGGGTTCGTTGATCCAGATCATCCAGAAAAAGTATACCTTCTCAGGAAAGCTTTGTATGGATTAAAGCAAGCTCCAAGAGCCTGGTATGATGAACTTTCCAACTTCCTGATGTCCAAAGGCTTTACTAAAGGTATAATTGACCCAACGTTATTCAAGATAAAATACGGGGAGGATATTCTACTTGTGCAGATTTACGTTGATGACATAATTTTTGGGTCTACAAACCCTAAATATTCAAAAAGATTTGAAAAGTTAATGCATAGTAGATTTGAAATGTCCTTAATGGGGGAGATGAAATTCTTTTTAGGTACTGACCGATCCACCATTCCCCAAAAAGTGTATTTTTAATCAATACAGGCCAAGTACAGCTTTAAGAAATTCTGAAAAAGCATAATATGGACAATTGTCACTCCATTGTACACATTGGCTACAAAACATAAACTAGATGTAGATTGAGGTGAAACCCGTAGACCAAATCTGATTACCCGTAGTAAAATCATTCACTCATGTACTTGACATCTAGTAAGACCTAGACTCTAAATGTAGGCAGATATGCTATTGTTCACATAACAAGCAACGACAACCCAAAGCACCTCAAGGAGGTTAAAAAAGAACTTAAATACCTAAAGGTACCATTAACATGGAACTCTGGTATCTAAAGGAAGTCTAGCTTTGAACTAACAGCATTTTCAGACGCTGATCATGCCGGATGCTAGTAAGTTGGATGTCAAAGAAACAGAACTACACTGCAATGTCTTCAGCAGAAGCAGAGTACGTAGCGTTATCTGTAAAGTTTTGCTCCAAGTAACTGTTGAAGAGACACAGCTTCAAGATTATATGGGCTTCAACTACAACAAAAATGACCGTTGAGCTAACAAACGACTACAGTCAGCCATAGCAATATCAGCAACCGTACAGCATTCGAGAACAAAGCACAAGATCCATACTCGGTATCATTTCATAAAGGAACATGTTTGAAAAATGGTTAAATTGGATATATTTTGTCAGAACTGAATACCAATTAGCTGACAAACATAACTAAATGTTTACGAAAGCCCTTCCTGAGGATCGTATTTTAAAAAGTATATTGTCCAGAAGGATTGGTATGAGATGTTGACTCCAACTGAACTGGAGGTTCAAACAAAATGGAAACTGCCTTGATATCATCATCAAACATCACCATGTAAATATTTTGAGAAAAGCAAAATTACAAAAATATAAAACTTCAAAAAGAAAATACAAAATCAAGAAAAGACATAAAATTTCCAAAAAAAAAAATTCTTCTCAGACATGCCACCTCTTGAATCGATAACATTTACGTGCTTAGAAATGTCGATTAACATTGACAACGGGCTTGTAAATGAAGAGTTCGAGCGAGAGTTCAAGTAGTGTTCCAAAATATGTCTATTTTTTTTTCCCCTAAATTTTTTCCTAACATGGCTTATGTGCAAATATCAGTAACATCAACCGAGAGCTTCAAATAAAGTAAGGGTTTATAACTTATCCCGCCAACGAGAAAAATAACTTCTCGTCTTAAGCTGTTCTACAAGAGACATTCAATGTTTTTAGCTCAGAAAAAGGATTAGTGTACTTCAGTGCGCTTAACCCTTTCACCGTTAGCAGAGAAGTCCCTCTAACATCTGTTTTACAAAAAGTTTGAACAAAATTTTTTCAAGAATATCTCGATGACAATTCTAATCTTTCAAAATTGTGTGTTCATTCGACTCCATCCCTCATAATGTTTCCAAAAGACACATTTTCCAATTGGACATATTTTTGAGGGTTATTTTTTTTGAAAAACAAAGTTTTAATGTTCTTGGATACATCAACATCGACAATTCTTATGTATTCAAAACATTATCAAAATGTTCCAAACCATTCATGCTGATAATATTTTCTCCCACAGAATTTTCAAGACATATTTTAATCACAAGGTATTTCAAAAACTAAGTGTTTATTATTTAAAATAAGGGGAGAATTGAGGGGGTGTGGGGGATGGTGGGGGGGGGGGGGGGGGTAGGGTGAGGAATATGATCTAATCGATCTTAATGTGTTGAACAGTAAGAAAAGGTTTTATGGTTCGATTCTTATAACCCAACAACACTTAATTTCATAACGTTACTGAAGTCATAAGGTGTTAGGTTATAATCAATCCTATGATCCAACCAGAACCGGAGGATCTACCCAAGGATAATCCAAAGTTAGAAATAGCAGTCCTTAGGTATGATTGGAGATGAATGTATATGGGAATAATGCCGACTAAGATTGAGCTAACACTAGAACAATCACAACAAGGTGTTAGTAATGACGTCCTGGTAAGCATTGAAGGCGTTGAAGAATGAAAAAGAAATGTATGGATAAAGGGTGTAAACAAAGAAGCCCTCCACACAACTTAAGGCAGAAACCGGGTCAATACATATGCTGTCAGAATCACAAGTTGATTGCTGACATTGAAAACGACATCATAGACCCAGTGATGCAATGCACAACCCTTCCCAGCCATTCGGGTTTCTCTCAACAGAAACTTGTCTCATTTGTCACGGAGATACACATGTTATCTATTGACATCTCATTCCGAGATCGTTGATATTGAATAGGTGGCAATCTGCTCAAGCCTCCGAGTACTAAAACCAAAATGCACTAATCGAGTCTAGAGCCAAGAGATCAATAAAAATCTTGTTAGGACACATTCCATTTCAAACACTTGTTGAACATCATCAAGTTCACAAGTTGTTAACAAGAGTCCTACGCAATATCATTGTGATATTTGCCAGAACATCCGAGTGATACTTATGTATTCACAATGAAGATGGAAATCCTGCTTGAGTCAACCTCAAACAAGCTCTTGGTAGGTGACTTGCGAGATTCTATATGAATCAAACTTGTGACAACTGGATATCGATTTGGTCTAGTAAATGAATTGACGGTTGATGAATTTTGATAAAAAGATTAAAACTCCCGATGTGTTACAAAAACGCTTTTACAAGTAATACGTCGATTGATTTTCAAATCAATTTTCTCGATTATCACTAACGTAAACCTGCAGGTTAAAACGGTGGTGACGGTATCCCAATCAACCAAAGTCGATTCATTACCACATATTCATGCTCATTCTACAAAGACAAACTATCATGAAAGCTCAAGATTTAAAGACAAAGACTTCCGCAAACTCTGATTTGAAGCTTTCAAGATTAGGCATAATATGAGAATGTTGGTAAAAGACACAAGATCGCAAGATGGCAAAGACGATAAAGACAATGACAAAGGCTCAAAGTCAAGATCGCAAAGCATGAAGGAACAAGCCTACAACAAAGAACAAAGAGAAAGACCAAGACCACATGAGCTTAACGACAAAAGCAATCTCATTGATCTCATGAAGGAGTGTCATCAATGAACTCACTTCGGGGGAGATTGTTAGCCTCAAAATATTGAGTCGAACATGAAGTTCGTTCATTATGTATTTAAGTCTCGGTCAATCAATTAGTTAACGTTGTAATAGGAAAGTATCGAGAATCGGGCTCGATAGTTAATCTAATATTGTATATGTTTCGGGTTTAATCCCAAGCAAAACCTGAGCCCGGGTCCTAGTCAAATATCCCGAACGTCACTTTAAGTTTCGGGGTATATATATATACCTTTTCCACCAAGGAAAAGAAAGGAGTGAATTTCATTTTATAATATTTCATTTTTCTCTTTTCTCTTTTCTCTCTAACCTCTCTCTTGTTTCTCTCTCTAGAAATCTTCCCACTCTCTCTTTTCTTGATCTAGATTCGTGTGGTATATGAAGTGAAAGTGTTAATCGGGATCCTACAAAAAGTAATTACATTTTCCTAAGCTCATGACACTGAAGCTCGACATGTATAAATGCAATAAATTGCCAATAATGCCCGTGAATGATGTTCTAACCCGCAACATCCTAAATCTGACATGGTATACGTTTGTTGTCCGGCAAACCAGCACAGTGAGCGCTACTCACCTAAACGGGGATGTCAATCCCAAATAGATCTATTTATAACATTCGCGCTCACAATCTAGTGATTGACAGTTCATGATAAAGGGCTCATGGGTTATCGCTAATTCAATTGACTGCCCGTAATGAGTTAGTCGAGTGAGTGGTCGACTACTACAAGGGACACGTCCTCCTCTTACGGGGTTCCCTTGTCGTCCGTTTGTGTGTGGGGTGTTTCATTTAATTAATTTTTGTGATGTCGTCCGTTTACTTATTGCACTAAGTTGATCATGCTATTATTCTAGAAAGAGAAAATTAATGTGACAACGGTGTTTTTGATCGTTTGGTTTTCGGATTTGTGGGTTGTACGGTTCGAGTTCATCGGTTTGAAAATTTTCAAAGTTAAAACAAAAACCAAACCATACCAATTATAGAACGGATAAAACAAACAATACATCAAATTAGAATTCAGTTTGGTTTCGGTTAAAACAAAAAAAAAATCAAATTCAAGTGAACTCCAAAAAACTTAGAAACGCTTTCCTCAAAATATAACCTAAAAGTTTTAAGTAAAAAACTAAAATTTTCAAATGAAATTAACAAATTAAAAAGTCTCACTAAAAAAAGATGATGAGTTCACACTTTTTCTCCACGGTCAAATAAATGTGTAGATTTTTTGGTTTTATTCACACTCCTAGTCGTGTAAAATATTAGTTACGTTTATATGTGTGGATTTTGATAAACAAAAAAGTAACCACATATGAAGGCGTGTACAAATATGTACGTAATGGGTTAGAAACAAAACTGCACATTCACAAGTGCGGACATTTATAAAGTAAAAGAAAAAAAATTCAAAACTTAGGCTATGCACTATGATCGGTCGTTGGGTGTCGGTCGACCGACAACCCACTCGGTCGCCATCATAACACACAAGTCGGTCGACCGACTATGTTGGTCCTTGTTAGGGATGGCAATGGGTCGGGGAATTTCGGGGATAGTATTTACCATCCCCATCCCCGTTTCTTAGCCTCATCCCCATCCCCGTCCCCATCCTCATCGGAGAATCGATTTGCATCCCCATCCCCAATGGGGATCGGGGATCCCCACAAGGATTCGTGAATTTTTCGCACTAATAAATTGAGCATAAAAATTACACAACTAAACGAAAATATAAATAATTGACCTACATAATGTCTTAGAACGCATGCGTTGTAAATAGTTTGATTAATTAAAATGTCATTCGACTTTAAAGCATCGTAAATACTAAAATATCACATATACTATATAAATA
>BQNB010120964.1:0-20539 GCA_026074375.1 Tanacetum coccineum | reverse complement strand
GACCAGGTGCACTGCCCGTTAAAGTGGCATTTTTAGTTAAGTTGGCAAAATATAAATTTAAAACTTGAAACATCTTAAATATACACCACACAACGAACCACATCAGATATATCTGGTTATCCTTTAATTTTAGAAGGATACACTGATGCAAGCTGGATCAGCAACACAGAGGATAATTCGTCTACAAGTGGCTAGGCATTCCTTCTTGGTGGTGGTATAATTTTTTGAGCTTCCAAGAAGCAAACTTGCATTACTGGTTCTACAATGGAATCTGAATTTGTGGCTTTAGCAGCTGCTGGTAAAGAAGCTGAATGGTTAAAAAACTTACTCCTTGAGATTCCATTGTGGTCCAAACCTATAGCACCTTTATCTATCCGCTGTAATAGTGCTGCTACATTAGAAAAGGCTTATAGCGAAATGTACAATGGGAAGTCTAGACACTTAGGTGTTAGGCATAGCATGATTCGTGAACTGATCATGAATGGGGTGGTATCTATAAAGTTTGTGAGGTCTCAACAAAACTTAGCTGATCACTTGACGAAGGGACTGGCTAGAGACTTGGTTATAAAGCCTGCTGAAGGGATAGGTTTAAAGTCTAACTAATCACTAAATGCTAGGACACCCAACTCCCTACTAAGGAAACTCGGTAGCTGAGTTTAATGTGGAAATATGAACGTTCAGTGGACTAAAGCACATGTATTTACATATCATCCCAAGGATGTGCTTGGAACTTGCTAAAAAGGAGGATGAAGTCTTTACTTCTCAATGGTTAATTTCTTTGAAAAAGTGCTTAGCAGGAGCATGAATAAAGAGGAACCACCTATGTAATTGCTGAGGTTTTGCTGCTTCAGGGAGCATGGACTTTGGCTCTTACAACATTTATGAATTGGATATGGACACATGGCTTGTATAGTGTCACGAGTTTCTTAAGTGTTTGAAAACTTGTGTGTATTTTATCTTCAGGTATTCAAATGGGTTGAAGGGTTCAATTCATAGAACACCCTGATTCTTGAATATTTGAACGTGTAATTTACTAAGATAGAAATTCAATCCTCAGGACATTTTCATTTATGCACTTGTTTTGTTTGATGTTTAATTTTCATGCAAAGGAATTGTACTAAATTGGGGAGGATTGTAGAAATTTAGTTCAATTATGGGTTCAGTTCATACCGGGTAATAGGACTAGAGGTACGGAGTATACATCCATAGGTCACTGAACACCCTGACTCTGATAGTGGTTAAAGGGAATTCAAGTCGTTGATGAACTTCAGTGAGTTACTCTTCAATGAATGGAACTTTGGACTGAAGGACATTCATCAGTCTGATGGCTTCAGCGTAAGCTGAAGGATACCATCAGGGAGTAATCCATCAGAGGAAGTATCCTCAGCGGGTTAACTCATCAGTGGGTCTCTTCAATTTGAACTTTCAATGGGTATGCTCCTCAGCGGGCTGACTAAAGGTTCAGGACATGAAGGAATAACTTACTAGAATGAATTCAATGACTTGTAACTGATTTGACCGTTATGGTAAGTTGCAATCACATTTAATGACCACGGTTAATATGGTCATGTAACCACTAATTGCTAAAATAAAGGAGGCTAATTATGGATGAGATTATATCTCCTATAATCTCTCATAATTACTTTGACTAGGGTTTTGAGTATCTTTCCTATAAATAGGAGATCATGACTGCATGAGAAGTATGTGAAAAATACAATAGAAAACCTAAACACTTAGAAGCGAAAGGGTTCTTGATCTATTCCTAGAACAAGAACAAGCACATGGTTTTATCCCAAGGAGGTATTCGTTTAACCCAGGCATATGGTCGAATAATCTTCTTTGGAAAGTGATTACACGACTTCAAGTGATATACGGTAACAATCTTTGGTAATTAGCTAGGTTATTGATTATCTTCATCCTGATCTGGGACACATCCAACCAACACAAACAAGGCATGGTCTAAATCTCATTTCCTTTAGCATAGTTACTAGTAAACCAAAAATAGGCATGGTATCTTGGTCTTGCTTCATTGTCGTGTAAATGGACCCAAGAAAGGGGTTAGGTACCAAATTGTGAGTATAAGGGATATCACATGTTAACAAAGGATTAATTTTACCACTAATATGGCTTTGTAGTAAAATGATGATGTTACACTTTCTTCTTTTGGATGGTAAAGGGAGGCAAACCAAGGGGAGGAAAAGACAAAGATATAAATTTTGATATTTTGCATAATTATGTGTGTGTGTCTATATATATATATATTATACATGCATGTATTAATAAGGTGGTGAGGCTTTATGCATGCATGCATGGACTAAAATGTGAAATGTAATCGTTTACATAAATTTTGCAAAATAAACAAATTGGCTTATAAATCTTGCTAGTAAAAGTCATATAACACATATTTAACGTAAACCAAACTTTGTTTAATGTTGATTTACGTTTAAAGTTGTTTCGGTTTACGCGATTTAACCTAACGGTTATACATAAAAGAAAATATGTAAACGTTCAAAGTAGATAGTTTCGAGTTTATAGACAAGTAATGACCTAGAAAATACGAGTTGTCATAGTCTCCCCCCGTTAAAATAATTCCATCCCGGAATTCAGTTTGTGTTGTCTACCGGAGTGGCATCGGTGAAGAGGTGTGGGTATTTGCTACGAAATTGGTCTTCACGCTCCCAGGTAAACTTCGGACCTCTTCTAGAGTTCCATCGAACTTTCCTGATCGGAATGCGACATTGCTTCAACTGCTTGACCTCTCAATCCATAATCTCTACAGCTTCCTCGATGAAATAAAGTTTGTCATTGATTTTAATTTCTTCTAACGAGATAACAAATGTCTCATCAAACAAACACTTCTTCAGATTTGACACATGGAATGTGTTGTGAACCTTGTTTAATTATTGAGGAAGTTCGAGTCCGTAAGCAACGGGTCTAACTTTAGCTAACACCTTGAAAGGTCCAATGTATCTCGTATTCAACTTTCCCTGTTTGCCAACATGTATCACTCCTTTCCAAGATGAAACCTTCAACATAACCTTATCTACGACTTGAAACTATAGAGGTTTACGCCTCACATCAGCATAACTTTTTTGGCGATCATGAGCAGCTTAAACTTGGTTCTTGATCTGAATAATCTTCTCAGTTGTCTCATGAATAATCTCTAGACCAGTGAGTTGGCTATCTCCAACCTCAGTCTAGCAGATAGGTGATCGACACTTACGACCATAAAGTTCCTCGAACGGTGCACCCTTAATGCTGGTATGATAACTATTGTTGTAAGAAAACTCCACTAGGGGTAAATGTCTATCCCAACCCTAAAATCTATCACGCAAGCGCGCAACATATATTCTAGCGTTTGGATGGTTCTTTCACTTTGGCCATCAGTCTATGGATGATATACAATGCTCATATCCAGACGAGTGCCCAAAGCTTTCTGAAGTGATTGCCAGAAACGGGATGTAAATCTGCTATCTCAGTCTGAGATGATAGAGACTAAAAGTCCATGCCTTGAGACCACTTCTTACAAGTAAAGTCTTGTTAGTCTTTCCATTGTATCAGTCTCCTTTATTGGTAAAAAGTGTGCAGACTTTGTAAGACCAAGTCGTATCATAACCACTTGATGTCTTAGGTAGCTTTGTAATAAAACCATGGTTACTTTCTCCCCTTTTTATTAGGGTATTTCTGGTTGTACCATTAAACTGGACAACTTCTGTTAGAAATTGTTATCTAATAACAAATAATATTACAATTAATATTCTACGAGCTATGCAGCGGATCTATTCATATAGCATATATAATTAACATATAAAACATAAATAAGGAAACATACCGTTAGCAATAAAGCTAGTGACGAACGAGGATCTTGAAG
Source organism: Tanacetum coccineum (assembly GCA_026074375.1). Lineage (NCBI taxonomy): Eukaryota > Viridiplantae > Streptophyta > Magnoliopsida > Asterales > Asteraceae > Tanacetum > Tanacetum coccineum. Next base: position 16,668 of record BQNB010120964.1, on the reverse strand, counting down.
TACACCCACGTGTGTAATAAACGTGCTTTACCAAAAACTACTTCTAGTTACTAAAGTAAGTAACCTCTATGAAGTTCAAACACTACACGTCAAGCAGTATCACCCGAATGCTAGTTCTTGACCAAAGAATATGTAAACACCAATATAATCAAAACCAGAAAAACCCTAAGGGTTGTTTGTTGCGATCGAACAAGAGAGGAGAGCGGCAAGGGATAAGAATAATGAGCTCTAGGATCCTCCTTATATAGGGATAGATTTAGGGTTTACCTAAATTACATTCCTTATAGGAAAAGATAGCTCAAAGCCCAATCCAACCCCCTTGGGTCCTTGTGGTCGGTCGAACATAAACCAAAACACCCCTTGGGTTGACTTTTTAACTTTTTTAATTATTTATGGTTAATTACATTTAATTACCCATTAATTAAAAAGCCTTATTAGTTAGTTACAATTAATTAACTAATCGACGACCGTTAGTGTTTATTTGTCAAATCATATATTAATATAAATAATAAATATATAATTATATTATTATTATTAACATTAATAGAATGATACCTAAATGTATAACGTGTGTGACCCCGTAGCCTCACGTATTTCTAGTCGTATATATATTCGTATGACATGAGCACAAACCCAACAGCTCCCACTTGCGAATGTCTCATTCATATTATATAACATACTAACATTGACAAATAGTGTAGCAACATCATCAATGCTCCTAGAAATACCTGAGTTTTGTAGTTTTTTGGAAAACAACTCAGCCTTCTATGGATTCAGTTAGTCATATCCCTTTGTTTCAAATACATGTAAAATATGGATATGGATCAATAGTCATTCCATACTTTAACGATTATGTTTCTCGCATCTGTACTAATTTAGATCACCAAATGCAAAAAGAATCACCTTAACTACATGTTGGGCACGGCCATGCAAATATCTGATCAAACCAACGAGGGGCCCAGTAAGTATCTAACTCCCACTCAAGTGGAGGAACAAATTCTATTTTGACTACAAATGTCCATCATGTACTACAAAACACTTATGAAAATAGCCCTTATAACTACCTTTTGACAGACTAGCGGTAGGCTTATTATCAAGAAATGTTATCCATACATGGAAAACCTGCTTGCATCTCAGGTCTAAGGATAAACATAACTTTCACCATGTGTGTAATGCACCCAATGACGCCTATCCATAAAGTGATTATCACACGGTGGGGATCCAATATTCAACCTTATTGAATAACATGCGAAGCTAGCAGAATCATCTTTACGTATTCTCCGAAATACAACCAGACACTCACATTTACCTTGTCTCAACAATATTCTCATATCGTTAACTGTTAATGGACATAGCTTTAGAATGCGACAAGTCATTCATGGATATAAACATGCAAATATAGGACATAATTATTATAAAAAATGAAAACAAGATACCACATATATTAATTCATTCATAAAATAACATAACAATCGTTTAACATCCCATTATCCAATAACTAAATAATGCATCACAGATTTACATGAGACTACTAGCAGGAATAATTCCAATTGCCATAGCATGTTCAAAATGCTTATTGAGTGGCATTGGTTTTGTAAACGAATCAGCTACATTGTCATATGTGTGAACTTTCTTAAGGACAATTTCACCTTCTTGAATTACTTCACGAATGTAGTGATATTTACTCTGAAAATGTCTGGCTCCCTTTAAAATTCTAGTATCACTGGCGATAGCTAATGCTGGCTCATTGTCACATAGCATCTCCATAGGCCTTTTATTCGATGGCATGACATCTCCAAGTCCATCAATAAATTTCCTCATCTAGACTGCTTCCATTGATGCTTCAGCAGCAGCAATGTACTCAGCTTCTGTAGAAGACATAGCATTAGTGCTTTGCTTGGCACTCTTTCAGTCCACGGCTCCACCATTAAGTACGAACACATATCCTATTTGGGATTTTGTATCGTCCTTATCAGTTTAAAAACTTGCATCAGCATAAGATGATACTTTCAGCTCATCTTCAGGTTTTAGCCCCATACACAAGAACCATATCTTTAGTATTCCTCAAATACTTAAGAATAGTTTTCACAGCAGTCCAGTGAATCTCACTAGGATTTTGCTAAAAACGACTACACAAATTTTGCATCTAACCGCATACATGATTTGAACCTATAGCCGAAGCGTAAGGAACTCTTTGCATACGTTGTACCTCAGTAGGTGTTTTAGCACTTTGCGACTTTTTATAGTCAATCTTTTCCATCATTGGAGTATACCCCTTCTTGGAGTTTTCCATTCTAAATTTCTTTAGAATTTTCTCTAGATAAGAACTTTGACTAAGAGCAATCAACCACTTAGATCTATAACGTATGATCATGATTTCAAGGATATATGCTGCTTCTCCTAAGTCTTTCATAGAAAAACACTTACAAAGCCAAGATTTAACTTCTTTCAGCATTGTAACGCTATTTCCTATGAGTAATATGTTATCGACATACAAGACTAGGAATGCAACATTACTCGCACTAGCTTTGAGATATACACATGGCTCATTAGGATTTTGAGTAAAACCAATCTTCTTCACTTCATCATCAAACCTTTTATTCCAACTTCTAGATGCTTGCTTCAATCCATAAATGGAATGTTAAAGTTTGCATACCTTGTTGGGATGTTTTGGATCCACAAACCCTTCCGGTTGCACCATATATACGTCCTCGCTTAGGTGACCATTCAGAAAGGCTGTCTTGACATCCATTTTCCAAATCTCATAGTCATAGAATGCGGTTATGGCTAAAAGAATCCTTATAGCTCTAATGTCTGCAACAGGAGAGAAGGTTTTCCCATAATCTACTCTGTAGGTTTGGGTAAAGCCTTTTGCTACAAGACGAGCTTTAAAGGTGTGTACATTGCCATCCATGTCAGTCTTCTTCTTGAAGAGCCATTTGCATCCAACAGTTCGACCATTAGATGGAAGATCAACCAAATACCAGACTTGTTTATCTTTTATGGATTGCATTTCTGTATTCATAACTTCAAGCTATTTGTTAGATTCAGGATCTGCTAATGCAGCTTTATAATTAGGAGGCTCATTAAGATCCCTTAATTCATACTCCTCAATATCAACATAGTATCCATATCTATCTGGTACTTGAGGTATCCTTGCGGAAATACGAATAGGAACTCCAACATTTTGGGGCTCGACCTCGATAGGTGCGACCTCATTATGTTCTTTGCTAGTATTTTCAGAAGGTTGTGTATCTTCCTCTTGAATTATTTCAAGCCCTTTATCACTCCTACTCATTTCAAGAAGTTCGTGACTCCCACTCGCTTCTTGTACCATGAAACGATTTTCAAAGAACTCAGTGTTTCGAGAAACAAAGATCTTGTTTTCAAGTGGTTAGTAAAAGAAGTAACCCATTGTTTCCTTAGGGTAACCTACAAAGATACACTTAATGGATCTGGAGTCAAGTTTGTCAGGCGTGTCTCGTTTCACGAGTGCCTCATAACCCCAAACCCTTAAGTAGGACAACTTGGGAGCTTTCCCGTGCCATATTTCATAAGGCGTCCTCTCAACCTTCTTGGTATTGAGAATGCAAGCTGTAGTCTCGAGAGCATATCCCCAAAAGGATTTTGGCAGAGTTGTTAGATTCATCATAGATCAAACCATATCAAGTAAAGTCTGATTCCTCCTTTCAGACACCCAGTTATGTTGTGGTGTATATGGTGGAGTTAGTTGAGATACGATACCATAACTTTTCATATGATTAACAAACTCATAACTCAGGTATTCTCCTCCTCGATTAGATCGAATAGCCTTTATCTTTTTATCGAGTTGATTTTCAACATCATTCTGAAAGACCTTAAATGTTTCAAACACCTCATGTTTATGTTTCATCAAGTAAACAAAACCATAACAGCTAAAATCATCTATAAAGGTGATGAAGTAATTAGCACCCTCTCTTGACACAGTTCTGAAAGGGCCACATACATCAGTGTGTATAAGTCCTAATAGATCCTTTGCTCCTTCCACTTGATGTGGAAAAGGCTTGTGCGCCATCTTCCCAGATATACAAGACTTGCATTTCTTATGTGATTCATCGTGAGTGGGTTGCAGGAGCCCATTACGCTGAAGCATGTCCATGTGTTTCTTCTTTATATGTCCAAGATAACAATGTCATAGATAATAAGAGTCCAACCCATGTTTGGCTCTTTTATTGATAACATTATAATTAGAACTAATATTTGGATAAAGATTATGCATATCTATTTCATAAATATCATCACGTGGAATTGCATTAAAATAAAACACATTATCTTTCGAAACATAATTACCATAATTCGTAACTGTATGAATATAACCGTTATTAACCAAATAAGAAATTGAAACAACACCCCTAGTAACAATAGGTGCGAAATGACAGTTATCTAATACAATTATTAAACCACTAGGAAGAATTAAATCAAAACTTCTTATAGCTTCAACGGCTGCACGCATTCCATTTCCCTTGCACATGCTTAAAGCTCCATGTTTCAACTTCCTGCTTTCTCTAAGTCCCTGAGAAGTATTGCATATATGAGTTCCACAACCCGTATCATACACCCAAGTATTATTAGGAAAAGCATAGAGTTATATAGTGATGATACCTGAAGTACTAGTCACGCTAGCATTCTTTCTCTTCTTTAACTCGACATGGTAGGACAGACAATTCCTCCTCCACTGACCAACCTCCTTGCAGTGGTGGCAGATAGAGTCCTTTGCCAGATTATCTCTCTTAGGTGGCGGTGGGATCTTGGCCTTGGGATCATAAGCAAGCTTATTCTTTCCCTAGTCCTTACCCTTTGCCCCTTGCGGTTTCTTCCTGTCCTTCTGGATCTTACCCTCACGCATAGCTAACACAGCGGGGGTTTCAGCCTTCTTTGGAATACCTTTCTCATGGATTTTCAGCATAGCATGTGTGAATCCTATAATGACTCCATAGATCGTTATTAGGACTCATCTAGGGTATGAATAACATTGATTGTAACACGCAGCGGGAATATTAAGAACACAAATCATGTTACTAATAAGGTTTTCTTATTAAAAATTATATAAAGAACTAACTACTAACTACTACACACGCTTTTCTTTGCGTTTAGACTCTCATTAGATGAGACTATTATGATATGGATGCCTGTAACCTAGACGCCTACCTAGTTATATAATAGAGGGAGGTTACAAGAAAACCTAGCTTACTAATAAAAGCTAACTAACTATTACATATTAGAGTCATCATTGTTTTTCTTTCTTTCATTTCTGCTTGTAGAAATTTTGTAATCTTCAAATCTGTTAATTTTTTCCCTACAATCTTCCCCGATTTGATATTACAATAACAATTTGCATGATAGGAAACAATGCTAAAAACATGTCATCAAATAATACGTCTGGCTTATCATGAATCTTCTTCCCTTTTTGTTTCATCTAATGGGGTCTTGTGCCACTCGTAAAACGATTCCCCCTCAAGTGATGCATGTAAATGATAAGTATATGAACAATAAGCTTCCCCTTAAAAGTATACTAACCATCTCGTGAATCTCGGACTTGAATTGGCTTGAAATAGTAGGTATCAATGAAACATCCAAGTGCAATAACATCCTCCTCTCTCATGTAACTGTGCCTAGCCGGCGAACCTCAATCTTTGTGGCATCTACTAAAAGGGTGAACTTGTTTTAAATTAGATTAAAAAGCTAATTGCATCAAAGTCTTCACAATATCCTTATCTAATTTGTGAGAACAAGTACATGTGGTTTACACCTATTTATGGTTCCATCGTTGGTCCAGACCTACAATCCACCATAAACGTCCATCGATTGTTTCATCGAATCTCAACAATAATAGACTGTATGATCCCAGATCAAGAGGATTTATTACCAGTACATAATGTAAATTTGTACGCAGCTAGGGATTCATCGCTGATTCACCTTGATCAAATCCTCCCTAGCCAGTTGAAATAATATGTGGTTTTGGTCCCGGACCAAAACCACGGACATTATTATGATATGTAATAATACGATTGTATACACACTATCAATAAACCAAATCAATGAGAGAAACCAAGCCATAAGCATCAGTAGTATCCAAGATCCAAGGGCGTCTATGGACCTATAATACTAGCAGAAGAAACCGTAAGCAGACCAGTAGGAACCACAAAGCCTACCAGCAGGAACTACCAGCAGGAACCATGAACTACCAGCAGGAACCATAAGCTTACCAGTAGGAATTAAGAAAAGCTTAGCAGTAGGAACATCCAAACCTCTATAATCGTTCAAAGACATTACAAACCCAAAAGATGTATAAGGGTTATTGCTGATCTGCTTGTGTACCTGCTGTAAACCAATCCATATGCTTCGAGGTTAGGGTTTGAGAAGAAACCCTGCTGCCTTCACTTCTGCCTGACTGCTGCCATCTTTAAACGAATTAGGGTTTCCTTAAGAACCCTAATTGGCAAATATGCCTTTTGATAAAACAAAATAAAATTATACACGAAAACCTTATTAACCCTAGATCAAGAGCCACGAGGCTCTGATACCAATTGTGGAATCCTATAATGACTCCATAGAATTCGTATTAGGATCATTCTAGGTATGATAAACCATGATTGTAACACGCAGCGGATATAAAGATCACATCATTGTTACTAATAAGGTTTTCTTTATTAAACATTAATAAAGAAACTAACTACTAACTACTACACACGCTTTCTATGCGTTTAGACTCTCATTGGAGAGACTATCTATGAATGGATGCATGTAACCTAGACGCCTACCCTCTTTATATAATAGAGGGAGGTTACAAGAAACCCTAGCTTACTAATAAAGCTAACTAACTATTACATATTAGGTCCTCGTTGTTTCTTCTTTCTTCATTTCTGCTTGTGGATTTTGTAATCATCAAATCTGTAATTCCCAACTGCATGTAACTCAGCTAGCGTCTTCCCCATGCTATGCATGTTATAGTTCTAAACGAACTGATCATAGTCCTTGTTGAGAGAATGCAAAATAAGACTCGCACCAAGTTCATTGGGCATTGCACAGCCTAGGCGTTCCAAAGTGTCCAAGTAGCTTTTCATCTTCAAGAGATAAGAGCTTACTGACTGACCGTGTCTCCTGTTTGTAAGCGTGGAATGCTTTAACTATTTCAAACAGTTCTTGTTTAGCATGCTCTTCGAACATAATTTTCAGTTCTTTCATCATGTCATATGCATTTTATTTCTCCAAAGTCCTCTATAGGTCTGAAGACATACTTGATAACATAATACATGCAACTTCCTGCTCAAGATTGACAGACTCATAGTACTTGTTAATAGTGTCAGGATCAGCAGTTTCAGTATCTGGTGCGGGTCCAATGGACAGTTCCACAAACTTCATATTTTTCTCATACCTGAGAACAATCCTAATATTGCAATACCAGTTTGTGAAATTTGAACCAGTAAGTTTCTCCGCCAGGAGAATCGACCTGATAGTCATATTGTTTATATTTTGGGCAGCAGCAGCCATCTACAAAACAATGAAAGTTCAGAAATTATTAGTATTTTCGATAATTATCTCTTATAAAATTAACTACCCATGTTTTTTGCAAAAATAAACAATTAATTTTAGTAATGTCTAGATACACTTGAGATATACATTAATGCAGTGATTACTAGAATGTGTATAACTCAAAAGGTAATCTGCGTGAGATAATTGTCAACATGTGCAACTTAAGCATTATGGGCAAGGGCAATATAATCCGAATTATAGTGTCTGTTGCATGTTTTCAAACCCACATCTTGTGCTCGCCTCGGGTAAAAGGTTTGACCAACCTTGCTCGATATAAGTCGTCCAATACAAAATCTATAATTTTACAGTCTCAGGTCTAACTATACGATTGTTATATTACCTTGTTTTGTAATTCACCTAAGATTGTCTTAGAGTAAAAAACAAACTCAAGTGATTCCATACTTGGATGGCAACTGAATTAATTTTAAGGGTATAATTTGATAAAAACAGTGTTACCAAAATTATGTATAAGGAAGCATGCAAACAACCTTATGACACTAGTTAATTTTAAAACCTTTCCATTTATGTTTGTTTTAAAATCTTTCTATAAATCCCTCAATTTTATAAATTTTCATGCCATTTATAAAATTAGGGATGCCATTTTTACAATATTTCTAAGTATAAGTGATCTTACTACGGATAAGGTTAATTCCCCACGGGAAATAATCAAACCCGAGTAACGATTAACGACATACTTAAAATACTGTTAAAACCATTTATGTAAATTTTATTTATTCTTGCATGTTCTGTCGCGGGTTCCCTTGCGGAAACCACTAAACTCCTGCGTTATAGAACGTTTGCAAGAAAATTTTAAAATTTACATATATAGTCCATGATTTTGCAAAGTGTATGTATCAAGATACACACAATAAGCATCATGTACTTTTAGTTCATATTAATTTTTAAAAATCATTTTTGCATAATTATAAAACGTCATAAATATAAAACATGCAAAACATATTAAACAAAATTAATCATACTAAAGTAAAACCGGTTACGCAATTAATTCAACAAAGGGTCTTCCCTAATATTGCAATTAAATAATTCACATAACAAATTCTCATGCATATTTATATTTATATTTATATATACATATATATATATATATACATATATATATATATATACGCAATTAATTCAACAAAGGGTCTTCCCTAATATTGCAATTAAATAATTCACATAACAAATTCTCATGCATATTTATATATATATATAATTATAATAATATATATATATATATATATATATATATATATATATATATATATATATATATCTATATATATACATACACACATATAAAGATAATACATACATATATATAAATACATACATACAAATATACATATTACATAAATATTATACATACATATATATATATATATATATATATATATATATATATATATATATATATATATATATAAAAAAAATATATAATAAAATATCACTACATATAATACATACAAACAGAATAAATAACGTAAAAATATGTATTATATATATATAATATATGTAGATATATATATATATATATATATATATATAATAATATTATATATATTATGAATAATATATATATATATATATATATATATATAAGCCTAATAAGCTATGGGTTACATGCATGTAATCCATGGTTGATAATTTATAACTAGATAAATAAGCAACAAATATCTATATTAAATCTAAAACGTAATTAAAACAATTTAACATTTTATAAAATCATGTAAACTATATCCCTATATATTATTACCTTATTTACGTGACCAATTTTAAGCAAGATTATTTCTATAAATAATTTCCTAAAATATATTTTCACATAAAAGGCAACAATTACACATATATAGGCGCCAGATTTTACATAATATTTACATTTTTTATGTAATTACTATGCTATATGATTTGGCTCGTGATGTCACTGTTGAAAATTGTTATCTAAATAACCTAATATTACAAGAATATTAAACGAGCTACGCACCGGATATAATTCATATAACATAAATAATTAACATATAAAAACATAAATAAGAAAACATACCGTTAGCAATCAAGCTAGTGTCGAACTCAAGCTTCTTTGTTCTTACCGAAAACTACTTCAAGTTACTAAAGTAAGTAACATTCACGCGGTTCATACACTACACGTCAAGCAGTATCACCCGAATGCTAGTTCTTGACCAACGAATAAGTAAACACCAAGAAAATCGAAACACAAAAACCCTAAGGGTGTTTGTTTGCGATCTAACCAAGAAGAGAGAAAGAGAGGGATTTTGAATTATGAGCTCTAGGATCCTCCTTATATAGGGATGATTTTAGGGTTTACCTAAAATACATACTTTTTAGAAAAAGATAGCTCAAAACCCAACCCAAACGCCCCTTGGGTCCTATGGCCGGTCGAACACAAGTCCACACCCCTTAGGGTTGACTTTTTGACTTTTTAAATTATTTATGGTTAATTACATTTAATTACCCATTAATTAAAAAGCATTATTAGTTAGTTACATCTAACGAACTAATTAACGACCATTAGTGTTCTTTCGTCAAATCATATATTAATACAAATAATAAATGTACAATTATATTATTATTAACATTAATAGAATGATACCTAAATGTATAACGTGTGTGACCCCGTACGCTCACGTATTTCTAGCCGTATAAATATTCGTATGACATGAGCACAAACCCAACACCTACCGCAGTATTGTTTGATGTTGACACTGGAAGGATTTCTATTCGTCAATGTGAAATGCTAAAGAGGATCACTATGAATGTTCTGGCAAGATCACAGAGATAATGCGTAGGACTCTTTAGTACACTTGTGTTCTTATTTACTAAACAACAAGCGTATTTTGACATTGTGTCCTAATGAGATTTATATATTGATCCATTTTGGCTCTAGACTCGATTTTTGCACTTTGGTTTTAGTAATCGAAGGTTGGAGCTGACTGCCACCTTTTCAATTTCAACAAGCTCAGAGTGACATATCAATAGATACGTATGTATCTCCGTGATAAATGAGACATGTATCTTTTGAGAGAAGCTTGAATGGTTGGGAAGGGTTGTGTTATGCATCAATGGGTCCATGACGACTTTCTTCAATACCAGACATTATCTTTATGATTCTGATAGTTTATGTATTGACCTGGTTTCTACCTAAAGTGTATGTAGAACTTCTTTCTTTTCACCCTTTATCAAAGCTTTTCTTTTTCATTCTTCAACCCCTTCAATGTTTACTAAGACGTCATTACTATCACCATGTTGTGATTATTCAGGTGATAACTCTTGTCTTAGTCAACATTATTCCTTTTTCTCATTCTTCTCCAATCATACCTAAGGACTTCTAATCTAGCTATGGAATATCCATGGTTAGATCCCTTCGGTTCTGGTTAGACCATATGTAACATCCGAGAATTTTTGAAATTTTAAATGACTATTTTGCCCTTTGACTTTTTGGGTCTGAATTGACTTTTTGACTTTTGACGTTTTATTGTCTAATAAAAACAATTACCGTGTGGCCGGTAAAATTTTCCGGAACATATTTCAAATACTAAATCATATTATAATTATTAGATTTCTTTTCTTTCATCAAGTGGACATTATTTAACTTATTTGGCTTGAAAACGAAAAAGATATATATTAATTAATAGTGAATAATCAAAAAACACAGCTAAAATCACGTTGCATTATTCGGTACTCTAAAACAATTTGATGTTAAAGACGACATTCCCTGACAGACTATTGTTTAGTTATGAACCGAACCGAAAACAGTCAGAAGGTACTGAAATGACCCTCGAGCAAGATTTTTAAAAACACAAAAAACATTAAATTAAATTTAATTATCACGGTTTTATTAATAAAAATATTTAATAACAATACTTATCAATTTAATTTAAAAAGCGTTTGTTGAAAACGGAAATCGAAAATTCACGTTGAGAAATCCTTTTTTCTTTTCTATTTCAAGATCAGGCTTAACCGGTACACAAAAAAATAACAAATATTTAATTAAATTATATAAAATAGTTATGAAAAATTATCAAATGAATACTCACATTTTATCACAGAAAAATGATTGGAATACACAGTCGCAAGTTTCGCAGCGTTGAATCATTCGTTTAATCCGTCCAAACTAGTCCCGAAACCGGGAAAGTTACCAAAATTTTTTTAAAAAGTTACACAATAAAACCCCTCACCACTATTAGTTTACTTGGTCACTTAAGTTTAAAAGTTTATTATAAATATAAACTTTTATATATTTTATTTCATTCTTAACAAAATAATAACACCCAGATTTCAAACACTCTGTCCCCCCCATATTACCCGGCCAACCGCCAGGCCACCACTCGACCACCGCCGCCGCCATCGTCGGCCGCCGGAAAACTTTTCCGGCGAGTTTTCCGGCCAACACCAAAGATGCTCCTCTTCACCGGATCTACTCGATCCATTATACCACGCGTCTTTCTCCTCCCCTCCGGCTGCCTCAGCCGCCACGACCGCCACCCCAACACCACCATCGCATCATCATCATCATCATATCGTCGTCTATCTCACTAAACATTCGACCATCAGCTCACGTCACCACTGCCCCCCCCCCCTCTCGTTACCACGGCCCAGCCGCGGCCACACCTCGCCACCACCACAGTTTCAACAATAAGGGTTCGTTTGATTTCTATAAACAGCCATAGGGGTTGTTGGGCCAGCTTAGGGGTGCGTTGGGTTGGGGTCAGCCCCGAAAAGGGAGCGAATGGGTTGTGTTTTCATCGAGCAGGGTGCGTTCGGTTTAATGGCAGCCGGGGAGGGGCATTTGGTTTGTTGTGTTTTCAACAGATAGGGTGTGTTGGGTTGTGACCTCAACAGGTAGGGTGCGTTGGTTTATTGTTTATCATAGATTTAATTAGTACGTTTGGCACACCAGGGCTATTTGTTTCGGCGCCACCACACCTACAAGGGTGCTAGTGGTTGTCGGGTCCAACCCCCCAGCCAAGGGTGCGTTTTGGTATAATCAATAGCAGACAGGGGTGGTTGTTTTATGGGTAATCGCAGATTAGTGTGCGTGTGGTTTAGCATGAGAACAGACAAGGAGTGCGTTTGGTTTAGCGTGAAAGGCAATAAGGGTGCGTTTGTGTTGGCTTGATTAAACATCAAGGAGATGTGTTTTGTAGTTTTAGCGGGAAAGCAATAAGGGTGTGTTTTGGTTGGCATGTGAAACAGCATCAAGGAGCGTATTGGATTGGTAAGAATTCCGCACCAAGGTGCGTCTTGTAAATATAAATCAAATAATACAAGCATTCGATTTAAATATATGTAAAATATCGTATAATTAGTTGATAAAATGGTTAATTAAATAGGCGATGTTTTATATTATTGTTGTGAGTTTAGATATAATAACGTGAATATAAAAATGATTTATCTGAGAACAAGTGCGGGAGTTGGAAAAATGGAAACACGAATAAATTGCAACATATATTGAATAAGAGGAAAACATTAAGCTTTGTGACGAATATGAAAACATTCAGTTTTATGAATGTGGGAAACATTTTTGAAAACGGGAAAGTCAAGACGAAATTAGTATAAATCTATATGTATAAGCAAATGATTAATAAGAGCTTATATTATTTTAGAAACGGATAAAGGGACCAAGATATATTTAAAAAGATACATTAACGTGATAATATACAATAACGCCGACCAATTAAACGAATACTATACATTTACATCGAGGCAACAGTTTTCAGAACACAATCTATCGTAGAAAAAGAATATAATTATAAATATTATTTTATATTTTATAAGTGGTTATAAACCGTTCCAAACATCTGTTGTTAATTCATAACGTTAAGAACATATTGGCTACTTTATTCAAGTCTTTTTATTAACTGAATTGGTGACAAATCACATTGGGTTAATTATTTTACCACCCACTATTATATAATACTTGCAAAATATTATATACTTGTTCATTATAATCTTCGAATTGATATTAATTTGTTATATAACATCACGTACGATTTATATAAGGGTTATTTTTAATGAAATATATAAAGAATATATTAGCACAGTTGGCATTTACTTTTCAAATTATATTATAACCCAACCACCAAAAACCATTACGAACTTTTAAATATCAAAATCTTTTATCAAACGTGTCCCGCTTGACATAGCAATCCAGTCGGAAACCCAAAATCATTATCCTGAGGCTCGTGGGATCCATAACCGTTAAGATTAGTTGCAACTTCTTGTTCGAGCCGCTTCATCTTCCGTTCGTGTTGTGCATATTAGATGTCTATCTGTCAATCGTTCTTCATCATCAATGTGAGTTTCATAACCTCGCTTTGCAACCTTTTGAATGTTTATAAACCCGTGAGGGGGATACATGCTTGTTTACAAATGCATTTACATGATTGTTTTACAAAATTGGGTTCACAATACTCATTTTACATAGCTCCAAGGGATATATTACTGTGACTTATTTTTGTCACAATATATGACATACTTTTGAAAGTATTACGATTAGCTTAAAAGCGAATTTGAACTGATACAAAAACGATACTAGCCTGGGTGTCTGGGAGTGACACCGGTAACGGGAGTACTTATTTTAACTTTACTGCCCGGGGTGTTCTTTGGGAGGGGACACAGGTAATGGAGTAAAACATAAATTTTACTTTACTGCCAGGGTGATTCTATTCTTGGAGGGGAACATAACCGTAACGGTAAGTAATATTCTTAAATCATTTGCCCAGGTGTACTGAAGCGACACTCTAGTGATGGGTATATATAAGTCTATGTCACAGCGTCATGAACTGTAAATCACTTGGAGGGTGAGCGCGAATGTTATGAAACTAGATCAATCGGTGGATCCCTGTTCGTGGCGATTCGCTGATCGCCGGTAACAACGAGTGTATTAAGCGTGATGTCCACAAGCGAAAAGATATAAATAGATGCTATTCGGGATTGACAATCCCCGTTCGGGTTATTATTCTATCACATAGTAAACGAACGTTATAACATGTCGGATTAATATGATTGGTTTGGGACTTAACAGGCCCCAACAAGTACAAGATCATGAAATTTTTTACTGTTATATTAGTGCATCGGTTTCATGAACTTTAGAGTAATCGTAATCATTGTTTTATACTCACCGACAGAAATTTCCTGTGCCTTTAATAAAGTAGGCAATAGCATACTTCAAACATTTTGGTGACATTAAAATTGGACATACATTCATTAATAAATCATTGGGAAAAATTGAGACTTTTGATTACCATTAAATTGATCAAGCAAATCTTATAAATCTTTTGGATAAGATTGGTAACTTGTTGTGACATAAATGTGTCGTTGCATCTTATTAAATCTTTGGGAATTTATTAATGGTACTAGTGATGACACAGTGGACAAGATGCATTCATTTGAAACTTGAACATTCATATTTAAACTAACCTATAACTCACCAACTTTATTGACCGTTTTTAAAGCATGTTTTTCTCAGGTGATATATGAAACTTGGCTTTACTTGAAGTGGCATTTGAGTCTATACTCAGTTTTTCATGGTGATAGCAAAATTGACAAATGAATTATAGCAATTTCAGGAAATTAACGAGATATTTTTCAAACAACGAGTCACTATTAGAGGTCTGTTCTCTGTTATCTAGCACTGTGTATTATGAAGTAGTACACCCCCTTCTAACTATGAAGTGTCCCTGGGTAGATCCCTTCGGTTCTGGTTAGACCATAGGACTAATACCTAACCTTAACCACCTTATAACTTCATTTACGTAGTGAGTTAATTTGTTGTTGGGTATAGTGATCGAAACCATAAAACTCAAAATCAGTCAAAGTGTTTGATATAGATCAAAACATTTAACACTTTGAAGCTTTCATTCTTATGAAATACTCCCCTACACACGTGCATCGATATTTAAAATTGTTTTGCACATGGATGAAATAGTCGATTGCACTTAAACTCTTGAGTATGATAAATCTCTTAGTATTTTTAATACTAATTGATTCAAATTTGAGACACGAAAAAGATTTACAGGGAGAAAATTGTAACCACATATATTGCATGAATTATTGGAATATTTTTTTCTTGCTCCCCCTCAATTTCACACATACGACACTACTTATTATACAAGGATATGACATTGTAAATTCCATTTGAAATCGAGATTGAGAAACTTTTATATGTTATAAACAAAATGAGAAAGCTAGTTATGTCAAAGTGCGTTTATATCTAGAACGGATGGTCACAAGGCCACTAGCATGGTTTTCGATTTCTCTAGACCGGATGTGCTTTGATCGTTGGCTTGCTTGTCGATATATACACACTCGTCGACAACTATTTTTGACATTTAATATGTTTTACTTGTTTAAACATTTTGAAATATTTTAGACACACAAAATAGACATGTGAGAATGCGTCTACAAACATTAAAGGGTTATTATACAAAAATGTTACTAAAGTTTACAAGAATGTTTGCCTAATTTACTAGAGTTTCATTTTGTTCATCTAGGTTACCTATGTTCACAAGTTGGTTAATTAGGGTACCCAACATTTATATAAGTTTCACTAAGGTTACTAAGAGGAGGGGTGACCGGTTATCAACCCGTATCCCATCCATATGACCTACACTTTTCCACGTTGATTTTCCCACTACCCCTCATTAATTAAGACCCCCCCCCCCCAATTTACCGTCTTCCATATTATTATTTCTTCCAAATCAAATCTAGGGTTTGCTCCTATACCCTTTCTTCCATAACCACTTAAACAATGGACCACAACATGAACATCCTATGTGGTTGTGATGAATAAGCAAGGTTGTAAACATCTTGGACACAAAATAACCTCATAAAAAGGTTTCTTGGTTTCCCCAATTACATGGATCCAACAAGAAATTATAAGTTTTTCATATGAATTGATGGCCCATTACCAAATCGTTGGTATCAAGCAACCATACATTTGAATATGATTAATGCACAAGAATATCTTCTTTAACTTAACAATCAACACTCTCGATCTACCTTCTACAATAGGGTGTTGATTGTGGTGATTGTTAGCATGTTGCTTATTAGGTTTCTTTAGGTTTGTGATGTAGACTA
>BQNB010120963.1:0-17767 GCA_026074375.1 Tanacetum coccineum | reverse complement strand
CACCAGTAGAGCAAATCAGGATAATACTCCAAGGATTAACATAGGCACTTGGTATGATAATCAGAGGGTAGTTAATGTTGCTGGGGCTAGGGAGAATGTAGGTACACCGATGGTGCAGCAGTCTGGGATTTAGTGTTATAATTGCAAGAAATATGGGCATGTAGCAAGGGAATGTCAGAACCCGAAACGGGCAAAGGATGCAGCTTATCACAAGGACAAGATGCTATTGTGTAAGCAAGAGGAAGCTAGATTTTAGTTGAATGCAGAGCAAGATGACTGGAGGGATGACACTGATGATGAACCTGACGATCAGGAATTGGAAGCACATTATATGTACATGGCACAGATTCAAGAGGTTACTCCAGATGATGCTGACAATTCTGGACCAATCTTTGATGCTGAGCCATTGCAAAAGGTACAAAATAATTATGATAACTATAATGTATTTGCCATTGAATGTGAACATCCTGAGCAACCTGACTCTGTTAATGACACATATCTGGAGGAACAAGGTGATACTACCATCACTATTGATTCATTAGATATGAGTACTAACGGAGAACGTGATTTGCTTGCTTCTTTAATTGAGAAACTAAAATGTGAAATTGATGACAGCAAAAATCGTAATAAATTTTTGGAAACATCAAACAAGGCTTTAGTTGATAAATTGAAAGGTGAAATTGAGGATTTTAAAACCAAAAATAACAATTTAGAATCATCAAATAACCATTTCAAATAAGCAAACAATGAACTGTCAAAGACTAATCAGTTGATGTTCAAAGACCTTAAGAAGTTCTAAGCTGAACTTGATAGATATCATGATGTGAATTATGCGTCAAAGGTGTAAATTGATTGTGCAAAAGCTAAAGGGGATTTAATGCCATACAAAATGGAATCTGAAAAGTCATTTAATGAATATACTCGAAAGATGAGCGATTTAAATCAAACGATTTCAGAAATGAAAAAGGAGCTTTTTGCACATCAAGAAACCATCTCCATAATGTCACAAGAAAAAGAGGCTCAGATTAAGTTTTACAAAACTCGTGAAGACAAAGAAATTGAAAAGGTCATTGCTTTGGAAAATAAGGTCAAAGCTTTAGATGATATTGTTTACAAAACCGGTCAATCAGTTCAAACAATAAATATGATTTCAAAGAAACTCAGTCAAACGTATTTTTGAAAGAATGTGAACAATATTTTAAAATTCAAGACTTGAAAGCTCAATTACAAGACAAAGGAATTGCAATAAGTGAGTTGAAGAAACTCATAGAAAAGATGAAAGGAAAATCTTTATAAACTAAGTTTGAAAAATCATCGGTTATTTCATAACCGAATGCTTTTAAAAGTCAAAGACAATCAATTTTAGGTAAACTTGCTACTTTTTTAGATTTTCTTGCAAAGACAGATTTTTCAAAGTCAAAGTCAGTTATCACAAAAAATATGTCTAATGATTTTTCAAAACCAGTCACTGTATAAATTTTGCCTTAGAATGTGATATCAATTTTAAAGAACATAAATGTGATTGCTCTAGGAATATATAAAGTGCACACAAAGCCTAATCAAACTAGAACACCACAGTTGCCTCAAGACATTAGGAAAACTAACAAACGAGTGTCTTTCTCTACAGGAGTAATTCCCACCACTAGTGTTAGCAGACCACAGCTTAAGAGCAATCAATTGGAAGATAGAGTCATGCCTAACAATAGTCAAGAGAAGAATCAAGAAGTAGAAGACCACCATAGGAATTTTAAGTTTTCAAATAATAAAACATTTGTAACTGCGTGTAATGACAGTCTGAATGATAAGACCTCGAATGTAAACTTTGTTTATGTTACTTGTGGAAAATGTGTGCTGAATGAAAATCATGATATGTGTGTTCTTCACTATATTAATGGCGTGAATTCTATGACTAAAATGCCTATGGTTTTGCCTATTAGTACTAGAGAACCCAAACGAACTGTGAACCAATCTATTGCAACACCCCTCAAGAGAACAGTTGCTTCATAATCCACTAACCAGAAACCTAGACACACAACTAGGAAGCTATATGAGCATGTTAGTAAGACATGTAGTTGGTGGTATCCTAAGTTTACATCATCTGGATACAAATGGAAACCTAAGTCCCCAATAGGAAATGTCAACACAAATGTTAGTATGCCTCTAGGAAATGCATCTAGAACTATTAATATTTTAGAACCTATGACTCCTAGGTGTTCCACTTTGTCCAATACTCCATTGTCTTCTAATTCTTTTGCAGCTCGTAGAGATAATTCTATTCATCGTCGACTCTGGTTGCTCAAAGCACATGACAGGAAATCTCAAGCTCCTAAGTAATTTTGTGGAGAAATTTCTGGGTACGGTGAAGTTTGGAAATGATCAAATTGCACTGATTCTTGGTAATGGAGATCTGGTTCAAGGGAATATAACTATAAAAAGGGTTTATTACAGTGAAGGGCTGAATTACAATTTATTCTCTGTTGGTCAATTCTGTGATGCGGATTTGGAAGTTGTTTTTCGGACGTCTACATGTTATATTCGTGATTTGAAGGGAAATGATATTTTCACAGGTTCTCGTGGCACAGATCTGTATTTCATCACTCTTTAAGACACATCTACTCCCAATCCAATTTGCTTAATGGCTAAAGCTTCATCGTCACAAGCATCGTTAAGGCATCGTCATCTCTCACATCTAAACTTCGATACCATCAACTTGCTTTTGAAGTATGATATTGTGACTGGCCTTCCCAAATTAAAATTTGTCAAAGATAATCTTTGTTCTTCTTGTGAGTTGGGGAAATCCAAACGAAAGTACTTTCACACAAAGACTACCCCGAGCTCCAAAAGACGATTACAACTTCTACACATGGACTTATGTGGTCCCATGCGGGTAGAAAATATTAACGGAAAGAAATATGTTCTCGTAATTGTTGATGACTACTCTAGATATACTTGGACTCACATCGTGAGGTCTAAAAATGAAACACCAAAAGTTCTTATTGATTTCCTTAAACTTGTCCAAAGAGGACTTCATGCTCAAGTTAGAATAGTTTAAACTGACAAAGTCACAGAATTCTTAAATAAAACTCTTCATGCATACTTTGCTCAAGAAGGGATTGAACACCAAACGTCCGTTGCTCGAACACCTAAACAAAATGGCGTTGTCAAAAGACGGAACCGTACTCTTGTTGAGGCTGCTCGAACAATGCTAAGCGCCGCTAAAATTCCTTTGTTCTTCTGGGCTGAAGCAATTGCAACAGCATGTTTTACTCAAAATCGTTCACTCGTAATTCCTCGACATGATAAAACACCTTACCACATCATCTATGGCCGGAAACCGCCTGTTAAGTTCTTTAACATTTTTGGCTCTCTTTGCTACACCATCAAAGATGGTGAAAATCTTGATAAATTGAAGGAAAAAGGCGATGCATGTATTTTTGTAGGGTATTCTACTCAGTCAAGAGCATATCGGGTATATAACAAGAGAACAAAAGTGATAGTCAAAACCATTCATCTTAACTTTGATGAATTGCCTCTAATGGTGTCAGATCACATCAGTTTTGACCCCGTTCCACAATGTCTGATGACGGAACTTGAACAAGACAGTTTAAGTCCCGGTCCCCAAAGTCAAGAAAATGTTCCTCAAGCAGTTGAGACAGTAACAACGTCAAATGAGCTGGATTTTCTATTTAGTCCGATGTTCGATGAATTACTCAATGGAACTACCCCAGTTATGTCAAAGTCTTTCGCTGTAAATGCTGCTGATGCTCTTTATAAACCTCAACAACAACACATAACTCCATCTACTTCAACAACCGTTGCTGTAGATACACCTCTATTGAACATTCAAACAACACCTGAAACTACAAGTCAAGCACCAACTTAAGCACCAACTGTTAATGCTACTGAGAACATTAATCAAGCATAAACTAATAAAGAAAATGCACAAGTTAAAGAAGACGAATTTATCAACATCTTTAGTACACCGATACAAGAACGAGGGGATACATCGTCTCATCATGTTGATTCGTCAAACATGCATACATTCTATCAACGACATCCTTCTAAACATCGTTAGACAAAAGATCATCCGTTAGAACAAGTAATTGGAAATCCTTCTCAATCAATTAGAAAAAGACGTCAGCTAGAAATAGAGGGCGAGATGTGTATGTTCGCACTCACCGTGGGTCAAACTGAACCAAAGAACACTAAAGAAGTCATGGCTGATTCTGGATGAATTGAAGCGATGCAGGAAGAACTTCACCAGTTTGATCGATTAGATGTATGGGAATTCATCGACAGACCACTCTGCAAAAATGTCATTAACATGAAGTGGATCTATAAAAACACACGTGATGAGGAAAATACTGTAATTCGAAACAAAGCTCGTCTTGTAGCTAAGGGATACGCTCAAAAGGAAAGAATTAATTTTGAAGAGTCATTTGCACTAGTTGCTCGGTTGGAAGCTGTCCGCTTATTCGTTGCGTATGCCGCACACAAATCATTTCCAGTATACCAGATGGACGTCAAGACAACATTTCTTTATGGGTCTCTGAAGGAAGAAGTGTACATAAACCAGCCAGATGGATTTGTAGACCCATATCATCCTGACCAAATCTACCTTCTAAAGAAGGTATTATATGGACTCAAACAAGCTCCAAGAGCGTGGTACGATGAACTCTCCAACTTCCTGGTATCCAAATGATTCTCAAAAGGTTCTATTGATCCAACTCTGTTCATAACTAAACATGGGGAAGACATATTGCTTGTGCAAATTTACGTTAATGACATTATTTTTGGTTCTACAAACCCAAAACTTTCAAAAAGGTTTGAAAAACTAATGCACAACAAGTTTGAAATGTCTATGATGGGGGAGCTAAAATTCTTTTTAGAAATTCAGATCTACTAATCCCCATGTGGTACTTTTATAAACCAAGCTAAGTATGCTCAAGAGATACTTAATAAGCATGGTATGACCTCATGTGATAGCATTGGTACTCCAATGGCTACGAAACACCTAGATGCTGACTTGAGTGGAACTCCGATTGACCAAATGAAATATCATAGTATGGTCGGAGCACTCATGTACCTAATAGCAAGTAGAACAGATATTGTACATGCAACATGTTATTGTTCTCGCTATCAAGCGAGACCGACTGAGAAAAATCTCACTGCGGTTAAACGGATCTTTCGGTACCTTAAGAATACCATTAACATGGGAATCTGGTATCCAAAGGACACCAGTTTTGAACTAACTGCTTTTTTAGATTCGGATCACGCGAGTTGTCTTGATTCACGTAAAAGTACATCAAGTGACATACAATTTCTAGGAGGTGATAAGTTAGTCACCTGGTCGTCAAAGAAGCAGGACTGCATGTTAATGTCTTCAGTAGAAGTCGTGTATGTGTCTCTATCTGCGTGTTGCGCTCAAGTTCTATGTATGTGTCTCTATCTGCGTGTTGCGCTCATGTTAATGTCTTCACAATACCTATGTATTGTGACTCAAAGGCAGCCATAGCCATCTCGTGCAATCCAGTCAAGCATTCCCGTACCAAGCACATCGATGTCAAATATCACTTCATAAAGGAACATGTTGAAAAGGGTATTGTTGAATTATTATTTGCCGGAACTGAATACCATTTAGCTGACCTGTTTACTAAAGCCTTACCTAAATATAGGTTTAAGTATCTCGTCAGACGACTCGGTATGAGATGTTTGACTCCAGAAGAACTGGAGGTTCTGGCAAACGAATCTGCTTGATCCATCAAACATCGAATTTGTAAATATTTTTATTTTTCTCTTTAATTTGATTTATAAATACTTTTGAAAAAGAAAATATAAAAATATAAAACCAACAAAAAGAAAATAGGAAAATATAAAATCTATAAAAACAAAATATAAAATCAAAAAATTTCAAAAATACTAAAAATAATCTTCTCGACATGTCTTTTGGAATCGATAACATTTACGCACCTAGAAATGTTGATTAACATTGACACGGGCGTGTAAATGAAGTTCGAGAAAGAGTTCAAACTTTTCAAAACATGTCATTTCTAAATTTTTCTCTATGACTTATGTACATTTCAGTGCATAACTCGGACCCGAATGTAATAGGTACGCTTCAGTGTGCTTACTCTATAAATAGAAGAGAAGTCTTCTATCATGGTTTTTAAAAATCGTTGAACACAATATTTCAAAAAGAACTTTCAATGTCAAATTGTTTGCAATATAATTTGTGGTATCTTTCCATAAAAAGTGGTATTTGTTAAAATTGTGTGTTCAACACTCCCTTTCTCAAATAAGTTTAAAAATTGTGATATCAATTTTTATAAAAATGTCATATTTATGTATATCAGTTTTTGAGGGGGAGCTTTTAAAACCAAAGCCTTTTAATGTATTTTATGTACATCTCATAAATGTCAATTTTATGTATCCAAAAAAATTTCGTGAAATTATAATGTCAATTAATAATATACATTATTCACTAAGGCATCTCACTTCGTCTTCAACATATTTGTGGTGTCATATCATTTTTTCCTTGTAACGTCAAGTTTTAAAAATTAATGTATCCCATTTACTATGTTGAAGGGGAACTATCAGAAAAATGAATACATGCAATATCATGGTATAATTTTTCTCCCAATGGAAATTTTCATGTCATAAATATTTAATCAATTGGTATTTCAAATACTAAGATATTTATTTTTTTAAATAAGGGGAGAAAATGTGATTAAAATGTGATATAGAAGAATGTGATCTTTAAGACTCTAAGTGCAACTCTTTCCTTCATGTGCAAAACAATTTTGAATCTCAAAGCACATGTGTAGGGGGTATTTCAAAATGTCTGTATCAAAGTTTTTATGGTTCGATCTTTATATACCAATCAACAATTAAATCACGAACGTCGATGAGTCATAGGTGCGTTAAGGTTAGGTATAAGTCCTATGATCCAACCAGAACCGGAGGGATCTACCAAAGGACAACCCATAGTTAGAAATAGCAGTCCTTAGGTATGATTGGAGATGAATGAGAATAAGAGAATAATGCCGACTAAGGTTGAGTTAACACTGGAACAATCACAACAAGGTGTTAGTGATGACGTCTTGGTAAGCATTGAGGGTAAAGAAATGAAAAGAAAGTAAGAAATTTAAAGGTGAAAACAAAGCAGCCCTCCACACAACTTAGGCAGAAACCAGGTCAATACATAATCTATCAAAATCACAAAGATGATTGTTGGTATTGAAGAAAGACGTCATGGACCCAGTGATGCAATACACAACCCTTCCCAGCCATTTGAGTTTCTCTCAAAAGAAACTTGTCTTATTTGTCACGGAGATACACACGTTATCTATTGACATCTCACTCCAGATTGTTGATATTGAAAAGGTGGCAGTCAGCTCCAGCCTCCGATTACTAAAACCAAAGTGCACAACCTTTTTGTCATTCACGTTTCTTTATTGGGGAGTCGATTTGGTTTAGGGTTTATACAACCTTTTTTGTCATTCGCTTGATGGTGGTTCGTGGAAGTCCATCATTTGATGTTGTTTACTCACATTGGATCATACCGCTGCTATATTAGACTTCTATATGATCATTCTTACATTTTATTGTTCTAAGGCAGTTGCATTGAAGATGTAATAGGAAGTTTGTGCCTAAGGGGTTCTAGCATCAGGTCGGGGCGGAGCACATGTGTAGGGGGGGTATTTCAAAATGTATGTATCAAAGGTTTTATGGTTCGATCTCTATACCCAACAACCAATTAACTCACGACGTCGATGAAGTCATAAGGTGGTTAAGGTTAGGTATAAGTCCTATGATCCAACCAGAACCGGAGGGATCTACCCATGGACATTCCATAGTTAGAATAGAAGTCCTTAGGTATGATTGGAGATGAATGATATAAGGGAAGAATGCCGACTAAGGTTGAGCTAACACTGGAACAATCATAACAAGGTGTTAGTGATGACGTCTTGGTAAGCATTGAAGGGGTTGAAGAATTAAAAAGAAATGTATGGATAAAGGGTGAAAAGAAAGAAGCCCTCCACACAACTTAGGCAGAAACCAGGTCAATACATAAACTATCAAAATCACAAAGATGATTGTTGGTATTAAAGAAAGCCGTCATAGACCCAGTGATGCAATGCACAACCCTTCCCAGCCATTCGAGTTTCTCTCAAAAGAAACTTGTCTCATTTCGAGATTGTTGATATTGAAAAGGTGGCAGTCAGCTCCAGCCTCTGATTACTAAAACCAAAGTGCACAAATCGAGTCTAGAACCAAGAGAGATCAAATTATAAATCTCATTAGGACACAATCCATGTATGACACTTGTTGTTCACCTTTAAACAACATTTGGTAACACAGAGTCCTACGCATTATCCTTGAGATCTTGCCAAAACATTCAGAGTGATACTCTTTAGTATTCATAATGACGAATGGAAATCCTTCCAGAGTCAACCTCAAATAGCTTTGCGGTAGGTGACTTGCAAGATTCTATATGAATCAAGCTTGTGATAACTGGATATCGATTTTGGTCCAGTAAATGAATTGATGACTTAATCAGAAAGATAGTAACTATCTGATTCACTCTTACCATGTTGTCTGCTTTGAGACGTTCCAGTAATGAGAACAAGCAAGCATGGTGAATCTAATACATCTGTGTTTGAAGATCCTACGCTTTAAGCTGGAAACCCTGTCAAGGAGATTCTTTGAATCTACCTGATCACAGGTATAGTATTTATACTATAAAATAGGGAACCGATAGTTATCGCCACCTAAAATCGACGAATGACAAAGACATTTCATCCATATCTGCTATTTATTACTAACATTCAAATGCAGGTATAAACGTCGGTGTTGCAGCCCCATTCCAGCAAAGTCAGATTCATTACTACGTGCTCAAACTCAAGCTTTCAAAGTCAATCATTCAGCATCCTTCCTCATCATCAAAGAGCTTCAAAGTCAATTAAAGAATAGTCTATTGGGGAAGATTGTTAGTATTATGTTTATATAAGTAAAACAAGAATGCCATCAGTATGAGCATGTCGGTCAAGAGCACAAGTTGATCAAGAAAGTCAAATCAAGATGATTCAAGTGAAGGAGATGATGCAAGATGAAAGATCTCAAGAACCCAAAGTCAAAAGATGAAAGCTCAAGATCAAAATCACATAAATGACACCGAAAGAATGTCATCGGTCGTCTTAAGCATGAATGAACAGAGCCATTACAAACAAGAAAAGACAAAGACAAGACCAAAGAAGGCAAAGCTCAAATGTCATATCTTCAACATTGGGGAATATAAAGTCAAATCAAGATAACCTCCATCAAGAACGTCAACGTTAGGGAGATCAAAGAAGACCTCAACATTAGGGGAGATTGTTAGCCTTATTTTTATATAAGTCGAACAAGAATGTTATCAGTCGTAATTAGTTTTGTTATGTAATAGGCTAGTTTGGATTAACGGGGTTGGACTTTAAGCTAATATTGTTTGTGTTTCGGGCTCAAAGCCCAAGACAAGCCAAGCCCGACCCAAGATAGAAGCCCATACGCCAATATGTAGGCAAGGGGTATAAATAGGACCCTCTCCACACATGGATAGGGTATTGGTTACATTTGTATGTGTTTCCTCCCAATCTAATCTTTCTCTCTTTGTTTCTCTCTCTACTTTTCTTTTACTTATTTTAGATTGCTTATTGCTTATTGTGTGCTTATTTAGTTGTGTAATGGATTAAGTTATTGGGATAACACATATACATATTTTAACATTTTATATGTATAGTTATTCATGACTCCAATTACTTTTTGTTGAGCATGCTTGGACAATTATGTCATAATTTCATCCCATTATGTTGTTTAAGATATGTGTTACAACTAAGCAATAATAAGCAAGAAAGCATTCAAGCAATTTATTTCACATAAAACATGCAACACACAACATACATTCTACATCTTCTAGCAACAAGCTATACAAGGCAATTTAAAGGCCTATACTACTTTTATTCTTACAAGGCTTGAGTTCTTCCAAAGGAGCAATTGCTAGGTTCATTGTCTTTCTCAATTCATTATTCATTATTGTCTTGAAGAAAGACCCTAGCAATGTCCTCAACGACCGCGGTTAACACCTTTAGGTCGTTGTTAATAGATGCATGTATCTCTCGCAATTCCTTGCGGAGAGCATACACATTCTCTTCCGTCATGTGTTGTACTTGACAACACACACATTCATCAACATGAGTGTTACGAAAAGGTTCTTCAAGCTCACAAGTTATTTTCTCCTATATAGGGTCTTCAACAACACACAACTTAAGAAAGGCCCTGCAAATATCTACGTTACTACTCTTAATTTCTTCCCAAGGATAGTAATCTTCCTCCTCGGGAGACATCATTCTTTTTCCAGGGTTTTATGAAATGATGAATCTTCAAAGTTGCTCATGTTTCTTGTTTAAATTTTATATTTAGTCCGAACGTTTTATGGGTGTGTGTTGTGTTTTATGAGCTAGTGCAAATTGCTTTTATAATCAAGGGATTAAATGGTAAGGTATGGATTTGTGAGAGGTTAAAGAACCAATGTAGTTTGACATAAATCCTTAGCAACGTACCTTGATTCTTTAAGATTGTGGTAGGAATGATTATGTGAAGAAAATTGGAGGATATTGGGAAGAACATTATGCGTTGTTGATTTGAAATATTCAATTGAGGTTTAGTTAAGATTTGGTTAAGAGAGGATGATTTAGTTACACAAACTAGCTCCTACAATTATGCATGCATGCACCATGATTTGTCTTGGTAGTTTGTTGTGTAGAGATCCTTAATTACCATTTTGGATTTTCGGAATTGATAGCTTTGTTTTCATTGCGTTACAAAGACAATACTTAGGATCTCGGTCGAGTGGTCCAAGTTATCAACCTACTTCAATGTGTATTTTTGTTAGCCTTACTATTTTGTAAAGCTGACGTCTTACACGTGAATTGGACTAGACTTGGACACTGCGTATCACGCAGGGGTTATTTATGTAAACTAAGAATAGTTTGCTTTTTCTTTCTAGTATAAATAACCCCTATGGCTCTCCATGAGGGGTGTTGGTGAAATCATTTGTGTATCTTTCTCATTCTCAAGCTAATAAACACATAGTATTTTATCCACCCTCTCTCTTCTTTCTCTTACTAGAAACAACATGATATATCTTGTTTACTTTGATCAATCCCGTCCCCATGAAAAGGTGTTCATCAATCTTACAAGTGGTATCAGAGCTAACCGGGGGTGTTTTCTATTGTGTGTGTTGTTTTGTGGCTGATGGCTTATTTCAGCTTATTTTTTCGTGACTTATTCTTGCTAAAAAGGCCACGACCTGATTTTTTGTTGTGTGCTTGATATCTAGTGCTTTTTTTGCTTATAATAGCTTGTTTGAAGTTTATTTCTCATCCAAAAGGGCATCGGCATAATCTTTTTGTATACTTTTGTCCAAGAGTTGTAAACTTTAGTATTATGTCATGGTTATCAAAAGAAAAATCTAACTTTGGTGGTTTCGTGGCTTACTTGATGCTTATCTGCCTATTTTCGTGGCTTATTGTGGTTTCAAAACTGCTGATTCAAAGCACTTTTCTGGGCTTATTTTATTTTTTATGTTGTTTGAACAAAGAGATAAGATCAAGAAAAATGGAAAAAGCTAAAAAAAGGACAAGAAAAACTCATATCCATTTTTTTAGGAAAAGTATAGTTTTAGCCGATTTTTCCACAGACGATTTAGACACACCCGATTTTGCAACAACCGATTTAGACTCAACTAATTTTCATCAGCCGATTTTGTCAACCGATTTACATCAGCCGATTTTTACCGAGTTGACCGAGTCAACTGAGTCTGCAACGAGTCAAGGTCTAACAGAAATGTAGAAGGTAGAAGACAGACTCAACATTAACCACAACAAACTACATCAACAGCCAACTACAATTTCTCACAATCACAACCAACAAATCCACAATCTCTAAACCTATATCCCATCGTCACATAATCACCATCTTATCCATCAATCAAGACTCGAAATTACATGACAAATCAATGATCTTAGTTCGTTCCTATTCGTGTGTTATAATTATTCCAAGAACCTTAAAAGATCAGTAACACGAAAGGAATATCTCATCATAGATCTATGTGAAGGTAAAAACCCCTCTTTAATTTTCGAATATTAA
Source organism: Tanacetum coccineum (assembly GCA_026074375.1). Classification (NCBI taxonomy): domain Eukaryota; kingdom Viridiplantae; phylum Streptophyta; class Magnoliopsida; order Asterales; family Asteraceae; genus Tanacetum; species Tanacetum coccineum. The sequence continues at coordinate 5,584 of BQNB010120963.1, read as the reverse complement.
AGATTGAACATAAATAAGAATGTTTTGTTCATCTTTGGTTCGGATTGCAATACACAAAATAAAATTAAAACCTACCCAAGACCCATTTAATGGATCTTTAAGCCAAAACTGAAGCAAAACCAGGTTGTAATTTGTTTGATTGGTCAAGGTTTATAAGCGGGATTTCAAATTGTCGATTAGTTGTGGGTTCATCTTGTCATTAAAAAGCAAATAAAAGAAGGGATTTAGTTTTAGATAAATCGAGTGAGATTGTATGAGATGAATGACTGATCAAGAAGTCTATTTTAGTTGATGGTGTGTGTGACTGTTATTGTTAGGAAGAGAATCTGTGGTAGGCGATGAAAGTAACTAGGGTTTGTGTGAGACAAATTAAGGATTGTCTCTCTTTTATATATCCCTAATTTGTGTGTTATAGGAATTCTCAAACAGGTCGGGTCCTATCTTTTGTAATGGGCCATTATTATTAAGTTAGGCTGCTAAGTAGTAGTGTTATCCGATTAAGCCGGGTAGTAAAAGAAAATTATAAAGGATAATGTCTAAGTGACCGGGTTTTCTTACTTGGACGACCTTTATTATGGTATATTTTTTAAGCCGATATCCGTTAACCATCAAAAATCATGAACAACAACACAACCACCACAATACATTACACTAAAATGATCCTTATTAAAATTCACCTTCACTCTTAAGGGCATTATTGGTTTTTATGACTAAGGGGTTCTTGTCCGATGTTACTTATTTAAGATTGAAGTAGACTTTCACGGGGAGTGTACTTATCTCGTATTTGATTTTTTTCTTTTCTTTACAATAAAGATGACTTGTTCAGGCATATACGGTTTGTGATGAAGACTTGATTTATCTAGTTATACCTGATGTAAGGAGTTAACACTTAGTATCACGGTATAGTTATCACTTTAAGGAGTTACATTGTAGTACTCAGTGTCTTACATAGTGGAGGAGTTTTCAAGAGGTGTTGTATTTTTTATATACTCTTGGGTTTGGGTATATGGTACTTAGAGATTTTCCTCTGCACCGTTCTTCGTCACACGGATAGTACAAGATTAAGTCACAAGTCTAGGATTTTGCTTCATTCTCGGGCTCGTTTCATAGGGTTGTCTCCATCAATGGTCATTGGTATTAGCCAACAAAATAGATAATGGGATTTAGATCGGGTTGATCAAGAGAGATTTGTAAAGAGAGTACCTTCTGACATCTTCTCACAGTGTATTGCTTATGCAATCACGGGTTATGATGCTAAGTAAGCAGTTCTAGTTAGGATTTGATGTACACATGAGTATGATGATTCCTTTAGATGTCATCATCATAGAGTGAGAAGTGTGTACACCAAGGACACACAATAAGTTCACTTGACTAGGCTTTATAATATATGCCGGAGGTTAGTCCGCAGAGATGATTAGTGCTTCAACTTGTTACTTTGATGTTACCGTTTCAACTTCATTGTTTGAAGAACAAATTGCTTACACTCGGGACTTTGTTGACTTTGGTGTAACAATTCATACCATCACTTTCCTAGAGGGAGAAAAGTGTATTTTTGGGACTTAATTGATTTTGGTGCTACGGTTTCAACTTCGTTGAAAGGGATAAAGTGTGTACTTCGAGACTGGAATGCTTCCTAAGTGAGACGATGTTGATGATATCATCCCTTCCCACAGAGTATCCTAAATGAGAAATGAGGTCTTTGAGAAGACTAGTGCATTAATTCTTATCAGTCTCAGGGGTGTCTGTTTGGGAGGGAGCCGAAGATTACAGTGTGTTTGTCTACAATCTGAAGAAATAAAGCTGGAGTATTTAAGTAGATCAAGGTATTTGAAGACAATCTCAAGGAATATTGGACTTCATTCTTATCATTTTACTTTATGTTTGCTTGTAGGAAACATTGTAACCAATTCACGTGTGACACCATCTTGAAGGGAGATTGTTAGCCTTACTATTTTGTAAAGTTGTCATCTTACATGTGAGTTGGACTAGACTTGGACAATGCGTATCACGTAGGGGTTATTTACGTAAACTAGGAATAGTTTGCTTTTTCTTTCTAGTATAAATACCCCATGGCTCTCCATGAGGGGCGTTGGTGAAATCATTTGTGTATCTTTCTCATTCTCAAGCTAATCCATTTTGGATATCTTACACATATGGGACACATAATCCATTGTATAGAAAAGTGTTGCTAGGCATAATATCTCAGAATTATGGTCGATGTGTTGCGTCAACATTGATAATATTTAACTACCATAGTGTATGGTGAGTTAATTCCATAGTTTCTCAGACGAGAAGGCTATGTTCTCATGTTTATTCATTGTGTATTTTAGTATGTTATGCAATACAATACCTAATTTTATTTCAAAAGAATTTTATTTAACTACATGAGTAGTTTGTATGTTTGCATAAAGTTTTTGTCTTTTCTTCTCTACCTAATAAACATAGCATGCAATCAACATATAAAATGAATATGTTGACACAAATACAACGTCTTCATCACAAGGGTGAGTTGTGATTCAAAGTGATTTTGTCAATGAATTTGTCTATTCAATCTTTCATGTCTATCATGGGGAATAGAACATGCAATGTTGTGAGTAAGTCAAATTCCCACAATTAAATATATGAGTCGATGATCACCACAATATTGACAAGATGTAGATCAAATTTCTTGTTCATAGCACATAGGTTTGACATGTAGAATCCGAGATAATGTCAACCATAATTTGAATAATTGATGGATTCGAGGCTGTCAGTTTATACACTTTTTTTCCGGAGGTAATTTACCCCTAATCATTGCAAATATGCCCAGGATTATGTGCTTTAATCGGTTTGTTTTTACATGTTTTTAGTAATTAGATGGTTTTTAGAGGAAATGCACATGACTAGGGCTCATTAGCGAATAAACCAAACAAGCTACGACGCTACACCAAATCCCTTGAAGAATGTTGCATACAGAGCGTTGAAGACGGCATCGCGATTCCTAAGCGACGGCGTCAGACTTTCAAGACGACGGCGGCAGAGATTTGGCGCGGCCATCATAAACGTAGCTGACATTATAAAGGCTCTAGAAGAATCGACGTGGTGACGACATCAGGATTACAACATGACGCCGTCACACCGCTTTTCCTATATATATAAAACCGATTATAGGGTTTTTAGTGTGTAACTTTTAGGGAGACGAACCCTAACTTTTATATTCGAGTGTGTTAACAGTCTTTATCCATGTTTACAAGTATAGTTCATCTATCCCTTTAATCTTATCAATATGTTTATGTATTGTTGTGATTGAATTTGTTCTTTTTTTCTTATAACTGTTAGGCTAGATCATTTGATATTACTTTATGAATGGCATGAAACTTAGGAATATAGATCCTTTTAGTGTTGCTTCTTGTGATGGTGTGCAGTTAGGCTTTAGAAAAACTGCCAATTAAGATATTAAAATTAGCATAGACGTCTTGGAACTCGCGGTATAGTTGTTTTTTGGAAGTGTCTGAAAGGGTTTCCATCGGTAACAGTCTTCATACTACCTTACCCCTAATATGGTTGATCCCTCTTAAGATATTTCAATTGCATTTAATATACTCTTAGGGGCCTTGTAATAGTCTTCATACTACCTTACTTGTGCGTTGCCTTAACGGAATATTATGTAGACGGTGGGTTCGTGTAATTCGTTCATGACTTAGGAAATACTTACACAGATCATCACAAGTGTGATAAAGCAACAGGATTAGGAGAAGCAATCTCAGGAGTAGTGCATGATTAAGTAAATACGTTTGTTTATCATATAAGTTATTAGTAAAGTAGTTTAGATTATAATTTAGTTTAATTAGATAAAACAAACCAAACCTCTCAAACCATGATTTTACCTGCTTTCTATGAAATAAAAAAATAAAAAGAATCTTCGCTCAACCCTACAGACCTTTGTTAGATCTTGATCGAACCTTCCTAACCTATTCCCCTAGAGAAAGATAACAACCCCCAAGTCTTGCCTTACTACACTACAACGGTTAGGTACTATGCCTAGGGGATTGTAAAAATTCCTGTGAAGTCTTTACAAGACCCGTATTAAATTTTTGGCGTTGCTACCAGGGAAGCCCTTTGTTGATATGATGAGGATATTAGTTCAATCATAGATCCTAGGCTGTCGCAAGTAGTACTAGGGAAACCCTTTGTTGAAATGTCTAATATGACTCATGACCTATCTCAAGGAGCAGTGAGGTTCATAAACGGAACCAATGAAATTGCCTATAAGATGCCCCATAAGATAGAACAATACAACTCGCTATCAGACTTTAAAAAAGAGCACACAAAGTCAGTCTACCTTAGGAACAAGGATGACAAGAGAAGAGGAGTAGAGTACGTGATGGGCAAAATATTAGGGTTTTACAAAGAATGTCTAGAGCTTGGACCCGAATATTTGACTGGAGTTGCAGATGAAGACGAAGTCATGTAAGGACGTGTGACTTCGAGTCTAGCTACAAGACTCAATAATAAAGAAAAGCGCTTTTTGGGAGGCAACCCAATATTTATTTTCCTGCATTTAGGAGTGTCTTGTGTTTTAATTCTTCTCGTTTATTCTTTTATGTTTGAAATTATTTTGTAATCATGCTTTGTTTTGTTTTTAACTTTGTCTTATTGACTATCAAAGGTATTTTGCATAAAATAAGTGTAGGGGAAATATCCGATTTATAAGAACCAATTCAAACATTTAAAATAAATTGTTTAGATTAATTTGCGTCAGTTTTGAATCATATGATTGTAATGATTAATCTCTGGTTTTATACAGGAAATAACTAATAGAATTGCGTGCAGGAAATTTTTCAATAAAAACAAAAAAAAATTCACAGTGGCTGGAGACGGCGTCACGTCAGTTTTCTATTATTTTCGAAAAATAAATTGTACAATACTCAAAATTTGTAATTTTCTTGTAAACCTGCAGAAACCTATGATTGTATCATCACTTTCATCCTATCTTTACTGCTTTCATAGAGTCAACCCTAAAGTTTTGTTGTATATATCCTTGTAAATATAGTTTTGGGACGATTGGGATTCATGGTAGTACTTATTTCGCAGAAGAATGGGGAAGAAAAGTTTAGTCAATACCCCCATATGTTTGTCAAATAATCTCCATGTTATGTTGATCCACCTCAATTCGGGTCATTAGTTAGATTGTAATTATGAGTTCTAAAACTCAAGTGTAGGGGTGTATTATAAACCCCAAGTCATGATGTATTATGTTATTCAAAAAAAAAGAGAAAAGGAAAAGAAAAAAGATTGATGTAGAGTTCTGTAGAGTTTGTATATCTTTGTCCGAGTCTTTGGCTTAGCAACCCAATCAACGTGTATTCTTACAAATAATTAGCTAACCCACTCACCCCAAATTCACCCAAAAAGTCACCCCCAAATATATCCTATCTGTTTCCGTTTCCATTAATGTTATCTTACACCTACACATCACATCTTTGATAGTAATTTCTAGTACTTGCGCCTAGCAGTAAAGGTTTGATCCTTTACCAAGCCTATGGTAATTTGTATGCTACGACAAGTAATGAGTGTTAATTTTCCGTTTCCTATACTGTTATAA